>JABVXS010000916.1:0-21152 GCA_013365335.1 Madathamugadia hiepei | reverse complement strand
ACACAATCACTTCAGCCACTGCAATGAACTTGGCTGAAATAAACCGAATCGCTCAGGAGCGCGCTTCATACAGATCCTTCGTTCATCAAATCGTTAAGTTTGGAACGGAACTGATGGCCGATAATTAATAATTTTCGAACCGTGAAATTAATGAATAAGTAAACTATTTTAATTCATCCTTCTTCACTGCTTTTGTTAGCATATCAAATTGTCAGACAAATTAAATTTGAATTGAACTCATTTTAAGCGTTTGTCTTGCTTGGTTGCAGGGTCAGCTACTGTGGAGCATCGTCTCCATAGATGCATGTTTGTGTTTCATTTCCTTTGTTATTGGCCATCATAGGGCTCTATATGTCCACTGAACGGACGGACAGTTCTGTATATTTTGGACTTGAGACGATCACTTCTTATTTCAAGTGATTCCTGCTGTAGTTTTGCCATTTCGTCCAGGTGGCACTCACCAAAAATGCCATCAGTTCGAAAAATTTTTAATTTCACACAATGTTTCAAAATATTGTCAATAAATAAAATTTCAGTACTGACAGTTACACATTGTTGAAATTGAAACTTTTTTCCGACATAAAATAATATCTATTAGCATGAAAGTGGTAGTACTACTGATAACAGTGATAAGAAAAATAGGAGAAAAAGGAAAATTTGAGTCCTAAAATTGAAAATTTAGTTAAATTGAAAGCATAAAAAATTAAAAGAATTCATTATTTATTCAGAAGTATGTAAATGGTATGACTTCTCATAAAACGAATTTGTTATTTTTAAATAAAAAATTGATTTTTTCCTCTTTTATTCTTTGCTTCCTCTCTCTTCCACTCTATCTCTCATCATTAATTAATATAATATAAGATTGAATATAACCATTTAACTTTTTTTCTTTATATTTATTTTTGGAAAAAACGAAAAGTGAAAGAGAAAAAAATTATGGAAAGCGAATATGGTAGTAGAGGAAGTATTGAAATGAATTTGAAAGAAGAATTGAAAAAGGCGGAGAAGTTATTTGATGTCGCTAATTCCTCCACTTCCATCCATTATTTATACTAATTTTATTCATCCCTATAATTTGAGTCTCTTCTCCTCCTTTTTTTCCTGTCTCTCTTCCTCTTTGTTTCTTTGCTTTTTTTGTTGTTTAAATTTTTTTCTAAATTTGTATGTAGAATTTGTCAGTAGAAATCTAATTAATTTTTCATTTAGTAATTATTCCAACATTTATATATTCCTTTTTTAACGGTTAAAAAAACATATTTTGATAGTTTAATAAGTATTGTACGCAGAGGTTATTTGTATTAATGAATTGGAAAAAAAATTCGGCAATATTATTTAAATTAATTGTGAAAATCGATATTCCTTTGAAAAATTGTGAAACTCTTTTTGGTGTTTCGTATGAAATATGAAATTTTCAGTTACTGTAATTATTTTTCAATTGTAAAATTATTTGGATTAAAAAATATATCAGTGAAGTGTTATAATAGTAAAAGATGGAAATGCTATGAAGTAATATATTGATAATTGTTTTTATCGCAATATTATGATTCTTTCAGACATTCATATCATTAAAATCACAATTATCATTCTAATATTCTTGTGCTTATTTTGGGCACCCATATCATGATGATTAATATAATTACTTTTTTGAAAATGAAAACGAAGTGAATGTGCCAAAGATTTGATTTATGAATTGTTTGTTTTGATCGTCTAATATTCAATCAAATCGTGATTTTTTCTGCACCATTATCACTTTATTGTCTGTTTTCATTTTTTAAACCTTTTTCTTTTGAAATTTCCATTTAAACTATAATTTATTATTTATTTTTTTTTCATTTGGTTTTATTAAAATTTCTAGCAAATGAATATTTCAACAAAGTTCAACATTTTTTTAAAATGATTCTAATAAACAACGTAAGGAGAGGAGGAAGATATTTGGTAACTTTATGAGCATTATTTAACATAATTTAAAATTTTTATAGTTGAAAAAAAAAATTTTTTTTGAAAAATATTAGTTTAAAAGTGTTGTAATTAATAATGAATGAATCAAAAATTTTTCATTATTCAACGATTTTATGATGATTCATTCGAAGAATGGGTAAAGAAACAAGAGGAAGTAAAAGTTATGAACTTTAATTGGGATGAGTTCAGAAAATTTATTTTCCTCCGTCTTATTTAACTTTTTTTTTTTTGGTATTGTAGAAAAAGTGTTGGACGTCGTCGGGGAAGTTCGTTGCGTAACGGTCAGACGATTAATGTCGATCCTCCTTTACCACCGCCACAGAAGCGATCACCAAGCCCGATGCAACCCGCCAAAGATGTCAAAGAGGGAACGTCTGCTGTTTTAACCGATTCATTATCATGTTCGTGTTCACAAGCATATGTAAGTTAAACGTAGACTGTTTATTTTACTGAGAGGATTGAAGTTTCATTTTCAAATGAAGTTCTACCACAGCATTTTGGGAATAAATTTAGGCTTGTGTTCTCATAAATTGTCGTGCGTTGTGTACTTTTTTGACATAGAAATCGAAGATCAATTACCAGTTTTGACCCCAAACATTATTTGATATTCAAGTATATTGCTGGCAATGCTGAGTTTGAACACTAGAAAGTATTTTGCATCCTTATTGATAAATGAGTAGTTGAAAAAGTTGGTGAATGTGAAAGCCATAAAAAAATTCTTTTATTTTGTTTTCAGAAAAAAAGTTTTCCTGTCGCCAAAATGGCGAAGTTATAGTACAAGGGTCAAAATGGCGCTATGTCGAATATATGATGAGCTCCTGTCAATGTTACCAGGCGCCACAATGTCCAGTTTATGATATACTTCTGCCCGCCAACTGGTCAAGAATGATGTTTCACGATCTGATCGGCCCACACCAATAGAACAAATTGTATATAAACTTGGATTATCATCCAAGAGGATATCTTTTCATTCAGTTCACAACTGGAATCGATCGGCTCTACCGCTCCGACGACGACGACTTCAACCGGCTCTACTTCGAATTCAATTATTTTGGACTCATTACTTACTCTTTCACTGTATTCGTATTTCTAACGCGTTTATTGTTTATTATCTTGCACGAATAAAGGTTTAATCACCCAAGTTCAAGCTCGAGTTACCCAAGAGAGAGATACTCCGCCCTCAAACCGCGACTTTTCACAACCTTTCCTAAGTTTGACTTAAGCAACGTTTGGTCATTTGTGAATAGGTATGGATTCGTTGTCAAGTACATAGTCGAATGGTACTCGTGATGAATGGATCGTGAAGTTTTACTTGGCAAATTCAAAGAATATGTGAGAAAAAAGTTGAACTTGAGCCGAACGATTTTGCTTCTTGTTTGGAAATAGCTTTCTCACAACGAAAGGATTTAAATTCTTTGACAAGACATGACTTGGTAGAGTACTACGTGGACTAGTTTGACGATGAGCATCAAAGAATCTCACCGATTGCTGGATCACTTTGAACATTCAGTTAGGTGATCTCGAGAAATCTGCAGTTATTGGCAGTGTACACAGTGTTGGTAGTATGTAATGCAATTTGAAAAGCAGAAATTTGTGAACGGAATTTACGATCGCAGTTTGGAATAAGTGATTTATTAATCAGATTGACCAAAAACAGTACTGGAACAACTAATAGGCCTAAAAAATCTCTCTATTCGACCTGTTCCTTCAACACAAAGAACTTTGCTCTATTGCCATCGTTGAAAGTTTATTATACACAGTCCTCCGTTCTTCTGCATTTTCATCTTTTTATCAACAAAAATTTTCATTCATATGCATGAAGCATGAACAATGGTCGAATTAAAGGAATTATCAAAGTTCACACATCTACTGCTGAAGTTATTCAAGTGGATTTCAAATGATTCGGAACTTGTAGCACCGATGATTGCTGCTATTATAGGGCTAATCATCGGTCAGGCTCAAGAAATTTATTGATTAATCGTTTTGAAATTTGGATAGAAAGAAAGTTAAATGTTTCATACTGATATGGTGCAATAGAGAAGCAGCTGAGAACTGCACGAATTTTCAAATTATTCTGAACAACGATGTGAGGAGATATTGAAATATACATATGCGATATGTTTTTAGAAATTTCCACATTTGTCTTTACTTAGCTATGAAAAATAGCAAAATTAGTAATATGCTAGGAATTTGAAAGAACATTCATCGAAAACAATTTTGAAATCTCCGCCAAAATTCATGCATCGCTAAAATGAGTGGCGCAGGTTTTTTACCTTGGGCTTGAATGAATCGGCTGCATTCAACTACAAATATCTTTATTATCTTTGTACTGCAACCTCGTCGAAGTCTCCCTTGGCTGATGAGAAATTAAGAAGTTCTGAATGTCACAGAGCTTGAATCCAGGATCAGATACATTTCTAGTTATTAATGTATTGCTTAATTCCAATATTAATTTTGAAATTTAACAATCTTTTGCGCAGCACTTTAATTGGTTGCCACACAGACCACACACGATGGGTTTGTTGAGGTCACCAAATAGTCGTTCCACCGTACCTTTCGTTGAAGCCCCATATACACTGGATGAGTGACAGTTCAGTATATTTTGGACTTATGGCGACCACTTCCCATCTTCTTGTCGTAGATTTTTCTGGTACTTCGCCATTTCGTTCAGGCGACAGCTATTCTCGCGTTGATTTCTTCTTCCATATGGCCATCAATGGATATTATTTAGCCAATGTATTTGAAGCTGGTGTAAGTCATGGGTGGTGGACTCCATCACCCATCCTTTTTTTTAATTACCCAAGTTTGAGCTCAACACAACAATCAAGGACTCTACAGCTTTTGCTACAAAAGGGAAGAAATTTCTTCACAACAGCAATTGGCCAATTCATTGAACAATAATTTACACCATTGCGTTATTACCGTTTACTGCTTAATTAGTTAACTTCCTAAAAATTTTTTCAGCCACAGTTTACTGTTCCGTTTGCTATAAATTAAGGGTGGCTTTGATTTAGTAATTCTGGATTTTAGAAAGACTGGAAGATGAAGCAACACTGGTACAGAACATCGGTAAGTTTCAAAACTTGTTTCACATCAACTTTAAATTTCCTCCCACTGCTTTGTTCATTTTATTTCGTGTTGTGTGTTGTGATGATGATGAAGACTAATTGATTTCCTGAAAATTCTAGCAATCGTTCTTCAATGAGCAAGAAGGTATCAGTAAATGCCATCAGTTTATCTTTTAAATAAAACTAATTAATTTGAAGTCAATTTCAATTTAAAGTGGTGATACATCAGTCAATACGGAAGATGCTTTTTTCCAACAAATAAAATGCAAATTCTTTTTTTCGTTAAATCCGTAAGTTTCAGTCCATCTATACCACTCGTTAGAAAAACAAGTTTTTCTCAATAATTTGCTTAAGTCAGAGCCAACATTGTTTATTCGCATATATGTTTGTCAAATTATGAATACATTGATAAGAATAATATAAATACATTGAAAGAAATGCAGTACAGCATTACGGTAATATTTGTGGTAGGGATGTCCAAGGAGAGTAAGTTGCAAAAACAGCTGCCTGAAGAGTTAAGGAACCAGCAAAATCTTATACAACAAAACTTCCGTGATTGCTATAGAAATTTAACATGGAAGGTCAAATTTAAAATCTAAAGGAACGTTAATCTTGTTTCACTCTATTGATTATTGGGAAGTTCGTAGAGAATGCATCGGCATATCTGGCTTTACAGCACTGATTGTTATGTAACAGGATTTCTGGAATTATGGGAAATAAGCTAATCGTTCCATTTTCTAAAATAAGCTGTTTCTACTGGTAGTGTGGAAAGCTTGGGTTAGGTCAACGAAGGTTACGTAGAGTCCCCAATTTTGACGTAATAACTTCGCTTAATTTATAATTTTACCTTCACTTGATTGTTTTTAGAAAATTTAGTGCATATTTTGTAAAGGATCATCATCTGTATTAAATTTGTTTCAAATGCAACTACACGGTCTCACAAACATTTCAAAACATTTGTTGCCTAGTATAAAAACAATGCTGTGGTAAAAATGTTGAAAAAAAATTAGAATTCCGGTTGGAAATTCAGGAGATCAACAGGATTCTAGCAAATGCTTTGTTTTTTAGGCTTAGGAGTCATTAAGGGAAAGTTTAAGGGTATATTGATGGAATACATAGTTGAAGAGGTCAATTATGAAATAATGCTATTCTTATCAGCATTTTACATTTCTGAAAGTTTGTTTGTTTATCTTTGAAAAAACAACACAGGTTACTTTTATGTACACGGAAAGAAAATCGCTCACAATTGTTTGACTAATTTGAGCCACAAACTTCCTTGTTCTTCCGTAAGCTGCTAGAAATTTGAGGTTAAGAAATATGGTCGCAAAACAGATGATATTTCAGATGGACAGTTTTCATATTAACCATATTCATTTGTCTCTACCCTCTGTTCTCTTTCCCAACAAGCTTGTTCTGATATTTTTCTAGTCTTCAGTGTTTTGTGGTACTAATTCTGAAAGTGTACTACTACTGTATACCAGAATTTTTAACCTAATGAATCAATAGTAATGATATTCCACTATCATTCGTTACTTAAGTTTTGTCCTTTTAATTTCAGCCAGATGATAATTGTTTTGTCTGTTAGATATCAATTCATTGAATTCTCATTAATTAATTTCAATTTGGATGAAATTCCTTTTCGGTCCTGTTTGCTTGATTTTCAAAAACTTGTTTTAGTCAAGCCAAATTTCACTGTTTTCGGCAGATTTTACAATTGGAAGGAGTGTAGACAGGCTTATCATGCATCATTTCATTTGTTCAATAATTTTTCTTTACATTTTCACTTATTTCCTACAAGATTTATTTAAGCTTAAATTTATATAACTAAGCTTAAATTAAATAAGATTTTCAGACCACTCGCGAACGTGAGATGAAGAAAAGTCTATAATACTGCGAGGCTTCTATGTATCAAACAACTCTATACATGGTTGCATAAGGAAGGGAGTAGAAGTTACAACAAGCACAACGTAATGGTGACATTTCAGAAACTTATTTAATCTTAAATTTATGTGAAAATTAAGCTTAAATTTTCAACTTGAAGTGGAAGAAAATCTTACTCAAGTAAATCAAATAGCCAGTCGATATTTGTTTTGCATCAATTCTGTTAATAATGTGAGAATTCTCACTGATAATTATCGATCTATTATTGCTGATCTTCGATATGATAATTTGTTGAAGTACCCGCTCATATGTTCGCGCTGCCTTGCCATTTTAATTCAATTACATCTCAGTTAAGTACTCGACAAATGACCAAACTGAATGTTGGCATAGTGACCACTGCTCAAGTTTCGGGTATGGAGTGCCAAGGAGAAACTTGTCTGAAGACTGCTGGGCTTTACAGAAAAATATGGATCGCTTCCAGGGAAAATATACTGACTACAACATCTTCGATATTGCATCGATATATTGCAGTGACTGGACAGTGGAGTGGAACCACCTGAAGAGGTGGGAGAACGGAGGGTTACTTGAAGTGAATAACCACCGCAGCTATTGCACTCCTCAGTGCCCTCATTGTCTTGCCCACTAGCAAATGCATCACGCTGTCTATTTACCCGTACTTCCATTACTCCTTGTGGAAGTTGTTGTATGCACTTCCGAAGAACCTGAGGTATTTCTCTTTCAACAAAATTCACTTCCTCCCTTCACTTTCTTCCAGCAAACTTTTGAATTATTTCAATTGCTACAAGTTTTTTCTTTATAAACTTAAATTTATTCAGCCAGCTCCATACATCGCTTTCACGTAAAAAATTAACAATAAATTTAAACATTTCTAGGTAACCTTTGAGCAATTGTACAAATACGGCAAAAATGAGTATACGAACGGTAATTGGAACGATTGTGTTGCATTTTTTCTTCGTGCAATGGAGGATTTTGATTATTTCGTTGACGAGAATGTATGGTGTCGTGAGAAGTGCGCTCGAGAGCATAAAGTAAATAGGCACACAGGTCCGTCTATTTCTAAAGCATTTCTGTCCACTTTGCTTGGAAAAGGAATGATTGCTGTGGGTCAAAAAACGCCAGGATGTGGGGGGAGGGGGGTGAGGGTGATAATTAGCATCTACAAACTATTAAGCTTCTGGGAATGATTAAGCTGATCGGTTAGCATCGTTCCTGAAGATTTTGGATTTCATTTTTTTGTTGTAGTTATTAATATGTAGATTCAATCTTGTAACTTTTCCTGATATTTGTGAATTCCGTCTGTATTTAAAATTTCTAGGAATGAAAAATGCTGAAGAAGATATTGCGGAAATAACAATGATGTACACAAATGCGCAGCATGCACTGTGCTTATTCCGATGTAAAAATGATCGGTTGACATCGATGAGACCTCCAGTAGATGATCCTGATGTTTTCGAGGAATTCCAGACCCGAAAGCCATATCAATATCTACAAATTTGCTATTGGAAGGTATATTTAATTACTGCCTGATAGAGAGTTTATATGTAAATCATAATATATACAAACTTGATATATATATATAAACTTAAGCTATTTTTAATTGCAGTATAAGCCTTTCCTTTAAGCTAAAAGATTTGGCGACAGCTGTAAAAAGCGCCTACACATATTTGGTAGCAAATCCAAAAGATCAAGAAACGCTGGATAATTTGGCATTTTACATGGAACAAGATGGGTATAATGAAGACATGCTTATCGATGCTCGACAAATGAGTTATGAGGTAAACGGATTAGATTTTTTAATAATATTTTTGAATATTTGGTAACTTAAATGATTTAAATTTGCCAAAAGTATGAAAAAACCAAATCTGGGTTGATGGGGAGACTATCAGGAAAGTTTTTTTTTTCCTCTGAGATAGAACTTCTGCGCTTCACCTACAAATCATCTGCTGAAACTGCATAATAACTGATAATCTTATACGTTCTTATGAATGCATTCAAGTCATTTATCATTCAAATTATCTGATGAGGCAGAATTTACAATTGTCAATCACAATTCAGCAGAATTATCCTGAATTCAGGCAAGCTATATGCGTGGTGTTAAAGGATATAACGACGGAGATTGGCAATTGTGTGTTAATGAATTTCAAACTTCACTGAGACTATTTTTTGACGAGGAGCAGAAATGTCGGCTTATTTGTGAAGATAAATTAAACTGGGAAACGTTCGATAGTGCCAATCCGGAAATTACTGTTGTGATCACAAGTTTGTATTGACTTCATTCGCACGGTATGTTTCCCGAATATTTTGCAGAAATTTCGTACATTAATAGTATTTGTTCCAGGTATATATTTGTCCGTACTGCGATGTAAGCATGATTGTATTAAGAGGCTATCACGGGTAAATGGTCATGATATCGGGTTCATTCTTCCAACATACTTCGAATATCTTCATGTTTGCTACTACAAGTGTTAGTTTAACAATAAAGCAAGAAAAGATGGAGGTATGAATGATGGTAGCACAACCACGCATCTCATACCATTGCTCATGAATCATGTGGAAAAGGTGTACCACAAATACACCTCTCTTAATCTATTGAACTATCCAATCGCTTAGGATAGCATTAGGACAAGTATCTTTTCGTTGAGTTATAATAAAGCCATATGGACTAATGATTTAATATAGCGAACATGGGTAAAGAAAAGCAATACTGTCGCCAGAGGAAACAAAGGTTTCCTGTAATTTAAGGATTTTCAGACTAATAGGGGATGACAGAACACGAAGCCCCGTATTCTATCCATATTTTTAGAGCAAAAGATGCGATCGTCCAACAATTTC
This sequence comes from Madathamugadia hiepei, assembly GCA_013365335.1. Lineage (NCBI taxonomy): Eukaryota > Metazoa > Nematoda > Chromadorea > Rhabditida > Onchocercidae > Madathamugadia > Madathamugadia hiepei. The sequence continues at coordinate 11,391 of JABVXS010000916.1, read as the reverse complement.
TGAAAATTTCCAGTGAATCGTGGAAGAAATGCATGCGAAGCTGTTGCAAATAGCATTTTGTTGAATCCAAGCAACCCAATCATGCGACGCAACAGACTATTCTATTCAAAAACATACAGGAGTGATGACCTTTTCAAACCTTCTGATGTACGTTTTCAGTGAATCATAAGGAACGTAGAATGTCTTCTATCAGTGATCACACCGTGCGACCAATTATGATTGCAGGAAATTACTAAATTTCACGAGCGATTCGCAACTGAACGCCTTTTCTTGGAGTTTGTTGATGAACGATTCAAGTTCGAGAACAGTGAGGTGTGAAATTCCCCTTTGTAATCGTAAGAAGTTCTCCTGAATTTTTTCCATATTTACAAAGGTCCGTATATGCTATCAAAGAGTGAAAGCAACCCCTTAGAGAGCTTCTACATCACCATCAACATTGTGCAAAGCAAAATAAGCATAACGATTTGCAGGTTCCCGCAGAAAGAGTCGACGATCGTCTTCCGCTGGATACGACTATACCGATTAACGATGACTTCGACTATTCTGTCATCGAAAAAGATTTATTTACCGAGGGAGAGTGCTCCGCACTAGCAATAGCAGCTATATTCGAAATAAAAACACCACAACAGAAGCAGTTATTAGTCGATCTGACTGATCGAATAGCATCACTGTATAGGACGCAAGCTCTGCATCACACTCTAACGTGTACCCCAGAAACCACTGGGCCGAAATGTCCTCACCAATCACTTATTGTGTCCGTGGATCGTTCAAGTTGTGGTGAATTTTTAACTAATCCTCAGCCAAACTCCTGTGTAGTCATTTTTTGTGTTGCCTAAATGAAATTGACTACTTCCGTATTCTATCTGCATAAAACTGAGTATGCTTAAAGAATTCCCTGAATTTAGAATATTTATTTGAATCCGTAGAATTGCAAACAAGATCCATGAGAATTTGATTCATACACTTTGCGAGTTCGTTGCACAATGTTGTATATTTTATAAAGCCAAGTTTTGGAAGACTTAAACTGGAACCACCATTAATAACAATGAAACGGACAATGACGTTCAACTTGAGAATTATCTCCTGCGGCACCAAACACACAAGATGGAATTTTAATTTCTTCAATCGATTCAGCCCTGAATCCACTATGCGGTATTTTAGAGTTATCAGAAATACTGGTGAAAAAAACAATCAGGACAAAACTAGCAGAGAATGATAGTAGCACCAATACAATGATATGGTTAGGTTCTGCTAAACTGTAGAGCAAGCTCAATATACAAGAAAATGCAGCAAGCAAAACACATTCTCAAATTTCTAGGAATTCATAAAAAAAGTTAGCAAACATTGCTTTAAACAAATTTCGTAAAGCACAACATCCTTCATATCTCTTGAAACCAATGACAAATAAATTGTAGTGTGGTGAAGAAACCTCGGAAACAGCAGGTGACATTCATGAATCAATGTGGCGAGGGAACATGACCATCAACATAAAAGTTCCTGGTTATTGGCGGCAAAGTCAATACAATATTATCTAATTCATTGGTTAAAATAATCTGACACGAAAGACGAGAATTGGGCTTCAACGCGGGGGCCATATCTAGCATATCATCCTCGGCTTCATTTGGCTTAGGTAATTTTGGATAAAACTTTTCATCGACGTAAACATGACAAGTAGAACAAGCACAGGAAGCCTCACATGCTCCTTCAATATCGATTTTATACCTTAAATTATATATAATATATAATAATTAAAAGACAAACACAAAAACTTGCACTCTCCGCCTTTAAGGATCAGCTTTGCGCTTTTTAATACTCTGCTTTCTTTATTTAAAAATAGAGATCGGATAAGGGTACTGCAGCCAATGAACAGATGGGAAATGCATCAAATGAACCCTCGAATGAAAATTAAGAGTAATAAAGTAAGGACATTAGTTCAGGTAATGAAAAGTTCACAAATAACATTCTCGAATGAATACCTGTGTGCTAGGTGCAAAACATTATCGCCAACTTTTCCTCTAACTTTTTTGACCGTCCCATCGGGTAAAATAAAATTGACGTAAACAGCTTCGCTTTCAGATATTAAATCCTGATATTCATAATCGCCAGCTCTGAGAAATGCACTCGTATGGTAAGGTACCTGCACCATTTTCGCTATTCGCATCAACGCCGACAGCATATTTCTTGAAAATCAGAAGGGTGAAAGTAAGCACACTTTTATAAGCTAAATACTTAATCCTTGTACTGCTAAATCATTTTAAACTCAAATATGATGATCTATCATATTATATGATAAATCAATCCCAATAATTTCTTTCGATGATGTTTAAACACGAATGTACACTAAGCTGGACTGCCGAGGACTGCACATATAAATACGTCTTTCCACTTCAACCTCATTAATCTCATTATATCAGGCTTATATTATTTGGAAAACCGTTAGCAACCAAGAATATATATTTGAAAAACTAAAATGAAAAGTAAGGCTTTCATTTTAGTGGATACAATTCAAATGTCAGGTAAAATTTTTGGAAAAAATGTTACATACCTCACGTACAACATGGAAAAGAAGAATCATTAATGACCACCGTCTGTGATTTTCATACATGGTACGATTTTTAACACATCACCTCAGAAATGCTAAATACCTCAGAGAAACATCACATCAAGGAAACGGTAACCACTGAACATCCGTGTATCATGCGCTCTGACCCATCCATGAAAGCGGTCTAGATATTCCTTTGTCGTGATAACTCCGATTTTGGAATTAACAAAGTCCCGAGGAAATATGTGTCTGATCCCAGTAAACCACTTTCTACATTTCTGAACACCAACCCCCAAATTCAGCGAACCATAACATGAATCGTCCAGCAAATCGCGAGAATACCTCACACTGCAAATTGCTTGTCTCAACCAAATTCTCATCCATTTGTGTTTGCAGTGTTAAAGCATTATACTACAAAGGGATTACCTTTGCAGATGATTCCTAGAAAGGTAGTGCTTTCGTTACCAGGGATGGTTTATACAACCCTACTTAATTTGAAGCAAGCAATTTATTTTCAGTTCCCGTCTTTGATGCATATTTCTGACAGTAACCATTAGAAAATTTCCCGCGCTTTGAAGATGGAAAATTATGTTCTAACATGTTGTACTACTCTTCACTATGGAGTTTGGTTTTGCTCTCTGTCTTAAAGCATTAATTTTGTTTGTCTTGTCAAATTTAAAAAAATTTAGGGAAACGAAAGCTTCAATTCATTTTTTTTCTTCCTCACAAAAAAAGAAGTAAGAGAAAATATAGAAAGCAAGATAGCTATAAGGTGACGATGAGTATGCATGAAATGTATTTTTTTCTGTTTCTCTGCCTAATTTTTTTAATTAAAATAGTGTTACATTATGCAAACACATTAGAGTATACGGAATTGTCGGACTCCTTCACTACTGATGAACTTGATACCAAAATCTGGACTGTTTCAGACCGGTCCGAAAAAATAGAACTACAAAAATTTAACATTAAATATTCAGAAAAAAAAAAAAGAAAATGGAAAACCAAAATTAGAAACCCCTTCAGGAACATATATCAGTGACTCCTTGCAACCCGTCAACACAACCCAGCACCTCGGTTCCATATGTTTTTGTTTGCCCAATTTGGCTATTCGTCCTCCAACCTAGAAAGGTGTTGATTTTAACAGTCATGGAATGGTTGTTGGTTTTACCGGATAATTTCATTCAGATGGAGGCGGAGGTTGACCCTGTGGTTCGGAAGATTTCTGTACTCACATTCCCTAATATTACTGCACATCATTCCCTCTTCCTTCTAACTTAACTATGAGCATATACATTAATCGTAGCAAATTTCATTAGATCGAAGAAAATTTCGTACTTTACTTGAATATATATAAATTCGTTCTAGATGTGGCAGCTTTATGCGACACTCCTTGCGGTTTTGTCCTGTTACTGTGTCGCATATGATACTATTATTCTTTCAACGCTGAACCTGGAGTAAGTTTTGTTCTTCGGTGCTCATTGACATTTCTAATTATGCAGCGTGAGCTATTACACATTAGGAATAGTCTTTGGTTTATTTAATTTTTGGGGTCGGATATACGAGGTAATCTTGTTAGCTAAACTGGTTCAAGATCTGACTTAGACCTTTTCGATGAAGGTGCAGAGGAGGGGATAATTTACATTGTACAATGAGGTCTTGTGTCCGCACTACATGCTCCCTGCATCATCGCATGGAGATTGCTGGGTTGGATCGGGTGACATATATTGCTTAGTATAATAAAATGCACTAGTCCATTTCAGAAAAATGACAGTAGACGATTTAACAACTTCCGCAAAAGTGCTTGCTGTTGGTGTAAAAAATTTCTCGTTACCAAACTTCGGCATGTTTGCACAAGCCTACAGTGTCGAGAACTCTGATGCACCTTTTTCATCATTAATGCGAATCTTTCCTTATCGGAAAGCACTTCCAGTGGTGAAGCCATTATTGGTAAGCTTTGCATTTCACATAAGCCGAAAGCAGTGTGTGCGTAACTCATTCCGGAATGAATAACTGTAAAATGAGAAATACGATTCTAATTATATAGATCCTGAGGCTTTTTTTCTCATGTTACTGAAACTGATTTTGTGTACTCCTTTAAAATACTAGTGAATTACTTACTATTTATGTTTTATCATTGACATCAGGAAAAAACTGATAATGGTTAGCTCCATTATTTATGTGGACTGGAAAACAGTTTTTTCAGGTGGGTTTTAATGGTAATGATGTTCATAAATTGGCTACCGGAGTTAAATACGTCCGAAGAGATTTCCATGATTTAGCATCTGATAAGAATCTTGAAGGCTACCAAGCAATTATCATTTCTTCTGAGGATGCTTTTGAAGAAGAACTGGTTTGTTTTCATATATTATGTACTAGATTCTTAATAAATCATCTTTTCATCACAGAAGCTTTTTCAGATTCGTCACAAACGTGTTTCCTCAAATATTGGTTCTGATGACGAGAAAGCAGGCAGTCGACAACAGTTGGTTGCCGGAGATCGTCATGTAATTTTTTTAATGAATTCAGTGTTTGATTTAAAATCTCATTAGTGGCTAAGTTCTCAGACATAACAGAGCTGAACTGCGTATAGGATTTTGAAACTGTCATGCAGTTGTCTGCATAAATTTTCTCAGTCATGAGATCTCTTTTAGTCATTGTTACTCGGACAATTAAATCATTACAATTAACATATCAGTAGTTTTCTTAGAATATATGCTAGCATAGTTTATGTCGTATAAAACACCGTGCAATATTAAAACTTGTTTCGGTTTTTTGTTTGTTTTTTAAACCTGCAAAATCGATTCAATTTTGAAGCTAAAAAATTTGTTTTTTTTTAAAGTTTAACGAGGATTATATACGCTGAAAATTAAGATGGCGTGTTTACAAGGTTATCTAATGTTTATAAATAGTTCTTTTCGGCAAGTTCTAAAATCTCCTTTTGGAGGAACATTGACAAGTTTCCGTAAGTATGATGGACTTATGTAATTCCGGAAAAGTTCGAGTTAGAAAAAAACAGTTTGTTTAAACTTCAGTTTTATTAACGCTTTCAAAGCTGTTTTGTATTGAATGTAAAATTACTTCAGTACTTCATGATTCACTGTTTATTTTTTTAAATTATACTGCATATGTACGGTAATTTGGTGAAAAACATTGTTAGAACGAAAACTGTTGTTCTTAGTAAATTGCGCCTCGCTTGATTTTAGCAGTGGCTTTACTGTATTGTCGGTCATGCACGTTTTTTACTTTTTTTTTAAAAATTGTTTTTCAACCTCAGTGATTTAGTACATGAAAATTGTCATTTATTATGTATGATATTGTGTGATTTTTTTTTGATGTTATCTGAAATCATTTGTTAATATTTATTATACTTAGGATATGCCTGTCGTGTTGCCTCCTCCTAATCAGTCGGAAAAAACATGTCTGCTTTACATGGAGGCCTTCGACATTATTATTCCGAACTCTCGTTTCCTAACTGTTGGTAGTGAAGGCAAAAACAGATATTCTTCAGAGCCAGATCATTATAAGTGTAATATTAGCAGCAGTAGAGGTGGTGCAAGGTATAGTTTTTTTTTTTGCGAAAACACGAAAATTTCATCCTTAAATTCTTTTAGTCGTACCATGTTTCGAATTTCATTGCTAGAAAGGCATATGAATTAGGTATTGGATATGTTGAACTTTATTTCTGGAAAGTTTAAGAAAATTAATATTTGAAATTACGAATATGAATGCAGTTAGATTTTATTACCCATGCTAATTTTAATTTTTTCTGTTGTAGTTTCACGATTGATGTCGAAATTGGAGAAAATATAGAAGACGCCAAAAAGGAATACTCTTTGAAGAGTGGGATTACAATAACGTTTCAGTAAGATAAACTTTCAACGAAGCACTCATTTGTAAAACAGCATAAAAGTTATTTTTGAAGTTAATTTTCAGGCTAGATTTTGTGAGAAGTCGAAATGGCTATTGGTATTTAAATGGCACCACTTTAAAGAATAATTTCGAAATTGCTGGTGTGGGCAACGGAGTTAGTTCTTTTTGTTGCTTAAACTACCTCATTAGTTATTGTTAGTTGCATTTTAGTTTAATATCCGAAATACGGGTTTTTTTTTTTTATTATACTCATAATAGACATTTCTACAGCTGCAATTTTTTTTTTTTAAGAGCTCCGTTAATGTTACAGCGAGTTCTCATTTAGCAAGACTTGACTGTGATTAGTGGTACTGCTACGAATCTAGTCGATATCGGAGCCGTTTTTAGCCGGAATTTCGCTTGTCATCAAACGGATGCTGCAGTTTTCAACGTTTCTGGTGGTAGTAAACCAACTTATGTTGGAATTGCACTGCGGAATTTTGAGGTGCAAACTGCAAAATTTCTTTCACGAAATTTGTCATGTTTCCTTAAAGCCATCCAGACAGTGAGGTACAAAAAAAATGATTATAAGAAATGAAAAAAAAGTCAATGACCTAGTGAGTAGCGGTAGTAGGGACAGAAACAAATCGAATAAAGTTAAATTGATTTCAGGTGGCTTTAGAAATCAGAGGCAACAAGGAACAGTTCGGATCTAATACATCAGATTGTGTGGGGACATTTAGTAATGGCACATGGATGGGAATAATCGTTTTCGTTGTTTTTATAAGCATTTTGTTGTTCGGTTATCTGATGGTGCAGTCAATACAGACGATGGATCGGTTTGATGACCTGAAACAAAAGCAAATCGTAATTAATTTCAAAGAATGAACAATATTAGTTTAATATATTATAAAATCTTGCTACTTTTCATTAATGCTTCATAGTTTCTACTTTCCATTAATGTCTTTGGTCGTGTAAGATGTTGAGAAAAAAATTTTAATTGAGAAATTTAAATTGAAAATTTTAGATTGAGGAACGTGTAAAAAATTTAAGAAGATTTATAGTTTTTCAAGCCATCCAGAAAATTCCTTGCTTTTAATTGGTTAAATGCTCTATTGTTATCCCTATAACGTTTTCCGGATCCGGGTTGCAATTCACTTTTATTGCGATGTATTTATATGTATTGCACGTACTTGATCTGCTCATGCTATTTTGAACCGTTGCATGCAGTTTATGGTATCACATATCGCAGTTTTTTCCGAAAGTTTTGGTAGTGGTATCATTTTATGAAGTTTGTAGTTCAAAAAATGATGCGGCCAATATTAGGTTTTATTGTGTTGTAATAAATATTTCATACCTTAGCAGCACGTTAAATACACATTCAAAGGAGATATCTTTGCGACCAAATGTAGACTGATATTTCCCCATGTGAGAAGAGAGAATTCTACTTTAATTTTCACTTTGATTTCTCATGATCTCTTAGTTTGAATGTTTTCTTTGTCATCGAGAATCTTTAGTGGTTGGATAGGTTACTTTTGTCAAATTTTGTATAAATTTTTGTCTTTTACCAAGTAATCGGTGGTATGTTCTGTTTATGCTACAAAATGGTGGTGGTGAATTCATCTAAATTGTCTAAAGCCCCGTCCCGGTTTTTTAATCGTATTTTTTAGCTATTTTGCGTGGTTATAAATCATTCTCAAGTTATTTTTAACATGGCTTTATAGCGTGGTAAATATATTTGTGTGCTTTCTCGAATGTGCGACAATAACATAAACCGTGAAGTAATTCCAGCATTTCGCTAACTCCGCTTATTCTTAATCAGCTAAGACTGTGATCTTGGAGAGCAAGGAGTTTGAACTTCTGTCCATTAATATTTGTTAATGGATAACAGACGATAGTAGGTTTGATTTTCTTGGGAATTGTTTTACCCATCCTGGAATACTATGGAGCACATTTCAGGCAGTGCATCATCAAGTAGGCAGTGTTCATTCATATGGAGATTATAATTAAGTTTCATGTGTCGGCCAAATGAGCTCTTACTCTTGAAAGGCAATTTCATTAATCCATTCTTGTATTCAAAGTTTCTTAAACATTCATTACAACGAAAGCGCTCACATATCAAATGAGTTCAGAGTTCATGGGTAGGTAATGACTTTCGTTTGTTATCGGCAAACGACATGGCCAAAGTAAGGGTTCGCGATGCTAACATTGCGGCGACGAGATTATGCCACTTTACTAACGCTCAATGAATGTCAGAAGCATGTGACATGGGCAAATGAATTTGTATTTTCAACAAATGCTACTTACAGTTGTAAGAGCTCATTTCACCGCAGCAGAAATAGTCTTGAAATTGGCTAAAATCATTGAAAAACAAATATTCAAGCGAAAATAAAACAAGAACTGAGAACGATAAAACAAACAAAGGTGGTGTTTTGAAATCAAAAATTAGTGGAAATTTCAAGCAGCACCAATAATTAAAGGAAGAAAAGACAGCTTCATTAATGATGACGACAAAAATTGGTAATGAATGTGTGGAAGGATTTCGAAGCTTATGCATTTGTACCCTAACAAACTTGCTATTCCTTTGGCTGTTGCTGTGTTTTCATTTCTGAATAATTATACTGATAATAGTGAATAACAATAACAATGAAGAAAAAGTGAAGATCGACCAAAAATACATTTCTCGAGCAGTTGATTGGTACATTCTCTTGCACGCGATGTAAAATATTTCAACACATACTTATAAGAGAGATCTTCCTATTGTGTTCATCTTCAAGGTCATGGAAAAATAAGAGATGTGCACATTTAGATCACCAAGAAACGATACCACACAGCGTGTACACAGAGTAACGATCACAGTAATCAGTTATAAAGCTAATTTATATTTCCAAAAAATACGAAACAATACAAAGGAAAATTTAATGGATTTCAAACTTTACAAGTACCTATCAAGAAAAGTTAAATGATGCAGGACGCAAGGATACAGCTGTTTGACATAACTGAATTAAAGTAAGCGAGAGTTTAAAGCAAAATAAAAACAGTGAAATGTCGTAAAATAGTTCCAAACCGTAATTCGGAGTTTAAAGCTGGTAAATAGAGTGTCAAAGTGCGATCACTTAAAAAAGGCAGAGAAGTAAAGAGAATAATTGCTCCCTTACTTTACATTTAATAATTTATCTGAACTAAAAAGTGATTAAATGAACCTCTAATTCTTCGAAACAAATGAAAAACAATTCGTTACACATTGCTTACCTTCTCCATTAACAAATGGAAATTACCAAAATTACAGGTCGAAATCACCAGAAACCTGTTTTCTGAACAAAAAGTGGTAACAAAAAAATAAGAAGTGGAGAAATGTGCAACGAAATTTCTGTGAGTACCACACGAATAACTTCCTGGATATTCTGAGATATATAGTCAGGCATTAAGCCGAGTACAATGACAGAAATGTTATATGTGTGATACCGCCATAACAAATTTAATACAAGACAAAGTTAAGAGTAGAGATGTTTCCACATTATCTGAAAGCTTTGTATACCCTTTTCAAGGATCACTATTATCACTTTTTTCATCAAATTCACTGATAATCATTTGATTCGTTTCTTTTGATACAGCTTGAAATATGAATTGCATGAAATGTTATTGAGAAAAACGTCAAGTGTAACAAATTTTTAACTCTTCCCTGTTCTCATATTAAATTTAACCTAGTTGACGCTCAAAATCACATTTTCTTTTCCAGTCGCTTTTGTTATCCAACACCGATACTCGGATTCTGGTTATGGTCAATTTCTATCACCAAACCTTTGAATTTATCCGGACTGCACTGACCGCAATAACCACCGCAACGTCCAAATATCCGTGCGTTATTCTGTAACACATTATATTTGTTTGCAAAGTAGTAAAAACAGTATTGATTGTATTAATGACCATTTAGTCAAATCGCTGAAAAATTAAACTGTGTTGAGAAATTTGCCCACTTATCTGATGCGAATGCGCAAGCAATGGTGCATTTCATAGACTGAACTGACAAGCTTTCATCAGACTACTTAAGATTTTGATGAAACTTAATTTAAATGATCAATCTCATCACAATTGTGATGCTTTTTCAACACAATCATCTATTCTCGTATATAAAATTGATGTTGAAACCTTTTGAATCCATTTACATTATTCACATCTCTTTCAATCATTCCTAACAGCACTAATTCGACATAGTTTTTTTTTTTAACTTTGCAAAGCGGTTCTCATAAAACTAGATATTAAATTTTTGAAGTATTCATTATATATTCTGTCTCCGTCAAAAGAAATGCAACATACATCAAAACGTTCAATTCTCGAATTTGTACGATGTCCTTGATCAACCCATCGAAGGTCGTCCGTCACTCGGAGACCTGTTCCTCGTAAATCAATACCAAATTGACCCTAAAAAAGTGAAAAATATTTCAATTGAAGACATCATCTTTACATTAAACGCACAAGTCACAAATATCTACTGTGCTTCTTGTTGAGTCTAAAAAACGAAACCTGTGGGCAATCTACAGCGCTGTAGCAATCACCAGCTGTTGCGAATGCTACTTCTTCACCATGGGATGTTGTTGCGAATGTGTGGTCGTGAACTGTAATAAGGCACATCAATGTATACTCATTCTCAATACTTGTATTAATCCTTCTTTGACTTTCAACCTATGGGCATAGATGTCCTCAAAAAACACTTTTTATTGACCGTGGACTATTCTGAACACTTTTACTGATCACGCGCTATTTTCATTGGAACTATTATCCTATGTTTATATGCACATTTAGTCAGCTGTGAACGTGAGCTTCTTGTCTGATGAATTAAGCAATATTCTTTGAGTGAATTTAAAGAGTTTCAACGAATCAGAAAAAAAAAAGTGAAATCGAATGAAAAAGGATAATGTTGGGATAGCATCGAAGAGCTATCACCAAGATACAAAGAGCTCCTGTAGCCATGAGATCAATCAACACAACGTCATGTCAAA
>JABVXS010000915.1:0-21159 GCA_013365335.1 Madathamugadia hiepei | reverse complement strand
TTTTTTTTTTTTTTTTTTTTTTTTTTTTTTTTTTTTTTTTTTTTTTTTTTTTTTCCTTTTTTTTTTTTTTTTCTTCCGTGTTTTTTTTTTCTTTTCGCTAATGATGTAAGCCTAAGCTTAAGGCCTGTTATATCCAAGCTTTTTCCTAACATTGAAATAAGCATTTTTTGTTCCTCCATTCAGGACAGATGTCTATCACAATTTTTTCCTATTGATTATCGTTATTTTGTTGCCCTTTCAATTTAGGATGTCATGCTTTATCAACAGGTCCAAATATTCCATGCATAAGTATAGAAATTTCTCTCTCTCTCTCTCTCTCTCTGTCTTCCTTTCAGTTTCATTTTCTTCTCTGTTGATCGATTTGTTCACTCTTTTTTTTCTTATTTTTTATACCTCGCTCGAGGAATAATACTCCTATGCATTGCTCAATAGCATCCGGTTGGTTGGTTGCTATAGAATTTTTATTGTTCCATTTTAGTTTAGTCATATCTCCTGTTCTTGTATTACACATATGACTTATCCGTCTTTAGGTTATAAGCTATATTTGGTATGTAAGCCTTCGGCTTCGGCAATTTTTCTGACCTTTCTGAAGGTCACAATCGAAAGGTCAGGGTAGGATAGACCACGTTAATCGCTCTATGTAAGATGGACAGCTTTTTTTTTTTTTACTCCCAAAACTTGGAGTAAATGTGAAGAGAAGGAAATTGTAGGTAAAATTCCTGGCCTGAAAATCTTGCTATGATCGTCCAAACATGTAAGCTTGGCAGATGATGAGCTGAAGTGAAGAGTGGCGACGCGGGACAGTTCCTCAATTTTAAATGTGAATTGATTAGTACAAATTTCGGCATGCGACTGTCCAAGCATGCTAATATGCTTAATCGTGCTCTATTGATTGATAGTGTACAGGTGAAATTAGCCAAATCTTTGTTTGCAGAACGAAGTAATTTCTAGGCCTCTCTTTTCCCTACCTGCTAGGTTTTTTGTTTTCGCAAACACTTTGTTGAACTTGTTCGAAGCTTAAAGAAAAGTGCTATCCGAAATTATCGAAACAAAAACTTTTTTTGAAAATATAATTTAAATTCATTAATTTTTCAAGTTCAAAAATAGTAATTCAGTAATAAATCGAAAATTTTTGATGAAAAACTTTTTTTCAACGATAAATTGGATAATTAATTTAAATGTAAAAATTGAGCAAACAAAAAAAAAAAAAAATTGAAAGAATTGGTGCAAATTCTTTCTTAATTCTTTTGCTTAATTAAAAAAAAAGCACGCGTTCAAATCAATTAATTATCAAATGTTCCAACATAAAACTAGGTTATAACAATTTTTGCAGTTGGAAAAGAAAAGGAAAAAATATTTTTCTTTTTTTCTGATTTTCATAAAAAACCTTTTTGCTGAGAAAAAAAAAAAATGATTTTAATTTGTTGCAAATTCTGTCGTCGGTTTTATTAGATCAAATTCTTTTTTGAAGTTTTTTATGGAGTTGATTTAAATGGTTACGGAACAATGCCTTAGCTAACCTGGCTTGTTAACCCTGCGCTGAAATGAAATGATAAAGGAACAGGCCCTAGTTCACTTAGCTTACAGACCTTAGCTAACCTGGCTTGTTAACCCTGCGCCGAAATGAAATGATAAACGAACAGGCCCTAGTTCACTTAGCTTATAGACCTTAGCTAACCTGGCTTGTTAACCCTGCGCTGAAATGAAATGATAAAGGAACAAGCCTTAGTTCACTTAGCTTACAGACCTTCGCTTATCTATCTTGTTAACTCTGCGCTGAAATTAAATGATAAAGGAACAGGCCCTAGTTCACTTAGCTTACAGGCCTTAGCTAACTTGGCTTCTTAACCCTGCGTTGAGATGAAATCATGGAAAAAAAGGCCTTAGATAAATATTAGTTTTATAGGCTCTTTCCGAAGATGAAATGAAATAATAACTATGCTTTCTGAAAATCATTTGCTCAAATTATTTTAAATTTCATTATGTAATTTTTACATTATCTCCAGCATACGCAATCCGAAATTGAAAAATTAAATTATTATTAAAATCTGGAATTATTCAAATCCCAAATTTCATTATTATGAAATTTAATTAATAAATGAATTCAAGTGGAGGAAAAAAAAAAGATTTTAATTTTAAATTTTACAACTTTTTTTTTTTTTTTTTCATTTTATAATTTTATATATTACATTCAACTTAGCCATCCGGCAATCAGTAATTCGTTATTGAAAAATGAAAGCAAAATACTAAGAAGAAGATAATGTAGTAGGAGTTTTTAAAATTTCAAATTATTTGTAATTTTTGAAAAAAAAAATTTTTTCAAAAATTTTTTTTTCAAATTTTTCGAGACTGAGAAGATTTTTTGTTTTCATTTTAAACAATTTCTTTTGATAAAAACTGTTAAGCGAAGAAGCAATTTTAGACCTTTGAAAAGGTTTTGTTTAAAAAATAGTTAATTTTATTTAAAATAATTTGGAAATTTATTTGTTAAATAGCGAAAGCATTGAGGTGAATGTTGTTAGCATATTAAATGGCAAATGTTTAATTTTTAAAAAATTTCAAAAAATATGGGCGTTATTAAAATTTTCTCTGCAATGGAAATTTAATTAAATGATGGCTTGCAAATTTCAGTGCTAATTGATTTTTTTCATCTACTTTCAATTCACTATTATTACAGATTACTTAAATACAGCATTTTATTCAGATTATTTCAATTCAATACTTTCTATTTCGAATTCAATTGAATTATTTAAATTACTTATAAAACTTTATAACTTATCTAATAAATTCAACAAATAGTTAAAATTTGCTTATAAAGCTATAAGGCTTACTCATTAACTTATTTTAATCAGTGAAGAATTTGCCAGTAGCTGATAGCTTGCGGATAACATACTCTTACCTGTGGGAACAAAATGTTCAATTGAATTTCGTCACTGTTACATTTAAATTATGAAAATTTAATTCGAAAATGAAAAACTTATTGTCGCCATTTTAGTTTATTTTATTTTATTTTTTTTTTGGTAAGCTAAAATTTTAAAAAGTTATTTTTGTTGAAGTATTCTTAAATTTTTAAAAAAAATTTCTTACAACGAAAAAAATTAGCAACAAAAATTTTGCATTTTTTAAAAAAAAATTTAACAATTTTAAAATAGAAAAAAATTTTTTGTAAAAGTATGAAATTTAGTGAATTAATTAATGAGATTTTGTGTTTGTTAATTGAATTTTGGACTATGTTTGGACAAAAAAAAAGAGTGGGAAAAATTTGGCATATGAATTTAAAGAACTGAATGATTAATTTGACAATAAAATAGAGACAGCCATTGAAGAGGAGAAAAAAAAAAACTACAGGTACTCTTAGGTAATTAATTAATTAACTTACTTTTCTTTTGTTTTCCTTCCTTTTTATTTTTTTTATACAAAATTACCTTTTTTCCTACTTTGTTACTACTCATCACTGTTTCAATAACCATCAGTCATTCCTGAAATTATTACAATAAATTCAACAACTATAAAAGTTTCCTGAATTTTCTATTTTGTCTTTTTCTCTTTTGCTCTCTCTTAATTTTTTCTGTTCTTTTTCTTCTCTCAATCATCTGATTAATTAATTAACTCGATTTCATCTAGCAATTCAAATTTTTTTGTTAAAAAAGAGTCCAAAATTCAATTAACAAGCACAAAATCTCATTAATTAATTAACTAAATTCCTTATTACCTGAAACCATTTGTCTGTTCATTTCTTTCACTCGATGATATTTTCCATTGAAAATAATTGTGCGTTTGTTCAATTATTGCTATTGTTGCCGCAATAATTGCACGATACTAAGTTATTTCCATTTGTAGTATTGTTATTGTTAATTCCTTATCTGCTGGGCATATAAATGCAACTATTGTTATTGTTGTTGCAGTGGTTGCGAGACATTTAGGTTGCTACGACTTGAGCTATTGTTATTGTTGTTGCAGTAGTTGCGAGACATTTAGGTTGCTACGACTTGATCTATTGTTATTGTTGTTGCAGTGGTTGTGAGACATTTAGGTTGCTACGACTTGATCTATTGTTATTGTTGTTGCAGTGGTTGTGAGACATTTAGGTTGCTACGACTTGAGCTATTGTTATTGTTGTTGCAGTAGTTGTGAGACATTTAGGTTGCTACGACTTGAGCTATTGTTATTGTTGTTGCAGTGGTTGTGAGACATTTGGGTTGCTACGACTTGAGCTATTGTTATTGTTGTTGCAGTTGCTTTTAATTTAATGCAATCCACGTTGTTCAAGATATTCCTCATATTATTGTTGCATTTTACAACTTTAATGGCAATCACAGTTCCATTGCTTGAAATGTTCAATAATTGCTAATACTTAATTGTCCATTTGAATGAAATGAATAATTAATTAGTCATTTTGAATTAATTATTTCCAAAAATATTATTCATTCTAACTTCTTTTTTGTTTTTAATTTCTCCCAAAAAGTTTCATCAAATATTTTCACAAATTTTCAAATATATTTTTTCTAAAAATTTTTCGCATAATTTTTATTTTTGTCATTCTCATTCTTGCAAAAAAAAAAAAAAAATCCTTTGCAAGGATAATGATGAATAATTACCAACAAATTTCTTCTTCTTCTTGCAAGAAATGTTTTTTTTTTTCTTTCAAAAAAATTTTTTCGCAAAAGTTTCAATCGTTGGATGAATTGATAATTTGATCATTCAGAAATTTCTCACTTTCTTTCCCTCCTTCTTTCCTGCTTTCTATCGTTCATTCTTTCTTTCTCTCATACTACCTCCTTCTCGCTTCACTTCCTATTTTTCATTTTAAAAAACAAGAAATATTTCCTCATCCTAACGTAAAAAATTGCGTATTGAATTTTTTCCCCTCAGACAATCAAAAAATTTTTTGTTTACAAAAAAGTTTTCCTCATTCCTCATACATCAATTTTGTCCTTTTGATTAAAATTTTTCTCTAATACCGCACAGCCCATCCAAGTTTAGAAGAAATTATTTCATTCCTCTGCCTATCTCCATGTCTCTCCTCATCTTTCATAATTTCATACTAGATTGTTTCTTTCCTCTCACTCTTTTTCTTCTGTTTTTTTTTGTCTCTCTCTCTTTCTATCTATTTCCTTGATTTTCTATTTCTCATCTTCAAATGGAACTTTTACAAATTATATATGAACATATATTTTTCTATCAATTTATGTTTTACTGAGCATTGTTCACTCATTTTTTTTTTTTGTCATCTTTTCGTTCAGCTTTTCTCTCTCCCTCTCTCTTTATTTTTCTCTCTATTTCTCTCTCTCTCTTTTCTCTTTATCCCCTTTTGTTGTTGGCATTTAAATTAGCAATAAGACGAGAAATGTTGCAAAAGAAAAAATTTTAATTAAAATTTTTAAAAATTAAAATGAAATAATATTGGAAGTTGCAAACTGAATAATCAACTCATTGATGGCCTTTTCCTTTTTTGGGTTTCTTCTTCCTTTTATATCAATGCCATTTTATAAACTGAAACAATTGCAAAATAAACTGATAAACTTGAGGATTTAAATTGGAAATTAAAAGAATTTAAAACAGAAATTGAAAAGAAAATAATCATTTTTCAGCTTTTTATTACAATTTTTTTGTCGATTAAATGCATGAATTTTGTGTCGTAAAACTTTCATCCATTTTTTTAATTTTTAAAAAATTTTTTAATTTCAATTCCAACTTCATCAAGAATTATTGCTCCATTTATGTCTTGCAGAAAATTCTTCAATTGTCTGATCGGTATGATCAGTGTTTTCAAATATCACTTGCTGAAACTGATAGTATGGGCAAATTGTAATGATTCTGATCATCGCGATAATTCCATTTAAACTTTCAAATTTCACTAGCAATTTTAGCATTGAAAAATTTCCACTAATACAATCAACTGTTAGTGTAAAATGTTAAACATTTTAATTTTTTTATTTTTTTAAAATGATTCATTCAAGAACGTGGAAAAAAGTAATAAAAATTCAACGTTGTACTTTTCTATCCCAAAATCAATCAATAATTCGTATGTTTCAATACGTATGTACTAGTTCCTTTTCTTTTTTCCTCCATTGCCATTTTTCTCTATTTCTCTTCTTTGTAACATACATCTAATCAATCAAGTTTTATGTGTAAAATTTTACCATTTTTTAAAATGTATGAGAATGAATTTGTTATTTGTTTGTTGAAATTATAATTATTTACATAATTCGCTTCAAAAGCAATTCAAAAAGGTTCAGTACTCGAATTTCATTTCAAAATTCATTAGCAATGATTATTTATGATTTCACTCAAAAAGTCTGTCTAAAAAAAAAAAAAAAACTTTTGTTCAAATATTTCAATTTTAGAGTTTTTTTTTTAGGAAAGGTTGAACAAACATTAATTTGGTGTATTTTATTTCGTTTATAATTGCAAAAAAAATAAGTGCAAAATAAAAGGAATCGTTGAATGATTCCAATTAAAATTTCGATTTCCAATTTTTTGTCCGATTTTTGCGGATAATTTTAGTTTGAATTTCCATTTCCGGACAGTTTATCATGTAAGGATCCGATTTTTCCATCATACTAATCGAATATAATAATGATTTCATTGTGAGCTGAAGGAAATAATTTGTTGGTGGTGGTAAAGATTTCATTTAAATAGCTTAAACTACTGCTAATTAATAATATTTAATCAATTGATTAATTCACAAAGTACTCGAAGTTTTTACAAAAGTTTTCATTAAATTTCATTTTTTTTTTTTTGTTTCCTTTTCTGTCTAATTTAATTTACAATTAAATTAATCTTTTTTTGTAGACGGCAAAATTTTTTTTAAAAATGTCTGATTGAGTGATTTAGTTGACTGTTAATTGAATTTTACAATTTAAAATGATTGGTGGAAAATTTTTCCAAAAGGAATAAAACGGCCGAAAATGATGCAGAACTGAAATGAAGAGGGATTGAAGACATCGCTTAATTAATTTGGATGTACGGTAAACGGTTGAAAATGCTGCTTAATTAAATTATTTTTGTCAACATCAATGATTTTTTTTTTAATGACATCATATTATTTTCCACGTGATTTCTTATTTTTTATTTTTATTTTTTTAAAAAAATTCCTTATTAATTATTTTTAATTAGGCCAATGAAATTTTTTTTTTTATTAAAATAATTCCCAATTTAGTTTTTTTTTTTTTTTTTTTCGATAGGTTCAATTAATATTTTTACAAATTCAAAAGTGAAGCAATAACTGATGCAAATGTTTCCAAGTGATAAGATTACAGTGATAAGAGAAAGAGAGAGAGAGAGAGAGAGAGCAGAGTGATAAGGCATATTCATTGCCTCTCTTCACTTACTACATACAAATATGCCTGTAACAATAAAAAATAATTGTATGAGCAAATATTCATTGCTTATTGTGCTTGCAAAGAAATTTATTGAACAATTTACTAATAAGATTAAAAACACTATCGATCATTCAGCCATTTGGTTAAAACTTAATTAATTGTTATTGAAATGTTCTAAATTAAATAATTTTTGAAATGTAATAACTTGATAGCCTAAATATACAATGAAATCATTGAAAACTTTTTTTATTTTTATCAAATTTTCAACATTTTTAAAAAATTTGTCGATAAGGAATGCGAAATGTTCCCTTAGATTGTATTCCATTTATTTATTTATTTTTTCTAAGTTTTTATCAATCAGAAATGAAAAATTCGGCAGCTAAATGACATAAAGTTGAATAAAATAATTTTTTAATTAAATAAATTTTTGTTAAAATATTTTCACTTCACAAATTTCACCTAATTAAAAAATTTTTTTTTGCAAATTAATTTCAATATTTTTTTTTCTTTCGCATTTAATTTTGATTGATTAGCTTTTTCTTATCAATTACCATCAATAAATAATTGCTAATGGTGTATGATTTAATGTTGAACAAAAAAAAAATTTTTTTTCAAACTTTTTTTTTTTTTGCGAAAGATTTTTGCAAATAGCTAATTTGTCAAAATTTCAATAAAATAAATGTGAAATTATCATTCATTTTTTGTTTTTTTTTTTGTTTTTGCTGAAGAAAATAGAAAAACGTAAAGTAATAAAGTTTGATTAATTTGAAATTTTTGATAATTTCAATTTTTTTTTTCAAAAAAAATTCACTCAAAAATTTAAAATATTCATTTTTGGGATCAAAGGAAGGAAGTTGAGAAATAATTGGGAAAGATTCATTGACGTTTTATGTCACTTAAGTTTGTTTGCTGGAAGAGATTTATTGACATTGTTTCTGATGAGCATAAGTTCAACTGCTCTAAAACATCCTAAATTGCTGCACTGTTCAACTGCTGCAAAACTTCCTAGATTGCTGCACTGTTCAATTGCTGCACTTTTCAACTGCTCTAAAACATCCTAAATTGCTGCACTTTTCAACTGCTGCAAAACTTCCTAGATTGCTGCACTGTTCAATTGCTGCAAAACTTCCTAGATTGCTGCACTTTTCAACTGCTCTAAAACTTCCTAAATTGCTGCACTGTTCAACTGCTCTAAAACTTCCTAGATTGCTGCACTGTTCAACTGCTGCAAAACTTCCTAAATTGCTGTACTTTTCAACTGCTGCAAAACTTCTTAAATTTAAAAAGAAAAAAAAAAGGAAGAAAAAACTCTTCAATGAAAATTTTCAAAAAGATTGCTTTTTTTTTTATTTCCGAAAAAAATGTCAACAAAAAGTATAACTTTTTGTTGACCCCAAATTGTTACATTGGAAAATTTCCATTTCTTTTTGAAAGTGTGAAAAAAAAAATGGAAAAGTAAATATTTCATTTTTTAAATTAATAAGATCAATTTTTTTTCGAATTTCTTCAAATGAATTTATTATTGCTTTTGTTTTTTCAAATGTTTTATTTAAAAAATTTTTTATTTCGTTGGTTTTTTTTTTTTTTAATTTCTCTAACTGTCCTGTCCTGTTCTTTTTTTCTTCCATAGCTCACTTATTGTTTAATTGATTTCAGAGCAACACGGTAAAACAAATTTATTTTAAGTTTTTTTAAAATTTTAATTAAATTTTCAAACATATGTTTTTTAAATTTATTTTGTTTCATTTTTCAATCAACAATTTGAACTCTTTAAATTCAATTCCTTCTATTTTAAATTACTTTAATTTCTGTCCCTATGAATTATTTTTCTTCCATTCCGTTTCATTTTCACTACGCACCTTTCATTCATCACGAACGATCACTTTCTTTCCAGTCTTTCCCGCCTTTTGTGCCATCTACGTCCTTTGCATCTTTGCCGTCTTTCTTGTTTTCCCGTCATTCCGTCTTTCCCGCATTTTCCGTTCTTTTTGTCTTCCACGTCTTTTCCATTTTCCCCGCCTTTACTGACTCCAGTCTTCCCGTCTTTCCCGCCATTCGCGTTATCCCCGTCCTCCCGCGTTTCCCGTCCTCACCATCTTTCTCGTTTTCACCGTCATTTCCCTCTTTTCCGTCTTTCGCGCTTCTTCCATCATTCTCGTCATATCCGAGTTCTCCGTCGTTCCTCTATAGTTTCTCCCGTCCTTGCTGTCCTTTCAGTCTTCCCCGTCTCTCTGCTCTTTCCTGTCGTTCCGTGCCTTCCGTCTTTCTCGTCACTCTGCCTCATCGTGTCCCCGCCTTTCACCATGCCAGCGTCTTTTTCTCGATCATTGCTGAAATAACTTATTGTAGTGAACGCTGTCCGATTATTCCTTCGCTTCAAATGTTTTTTTTATTCGAATTCATTTGAAAGCTTTGGATTTAAGACTGTGTCGGGAATTTTCAATGGAATTTTCTCGTTTCATAGTGTTTAGGATTTTTTTGTAAGATTTCATTTTTCGTTTTCTTAAGAAATGTTTTTTTTGAAAACAATTTTCAATAGAAATGAGTGAAAATTTTTTGAAAAGTCGATGGAATTTAGCACTAATATGAGAAGGTCGAATAAAATAGTTGACCAAAAGGAAAAAAGAATTTTATCGTCATTAGAAATTAATTTATTTCAAAGGTTTCTCACTTATGGACGACGCACAGAACCGTGACGTGGAGACGACACTCCCCAGTAGCGGACCCTAAACCATGTGGGACAAACGCTAAGAAGAAGAAGAAATTAATTTATTTCAATCGAAACAATTTTATTTTCAATTAATTAATTTAGAAATTTTATTTTTATTTCAATTATTTTTTTAATCAATTAATATTTGTTGTTGATTTTTAGGTTTGATAATTCTCGTTGAAAATTTTAGACAGTTATCAGAAATCTTCGAACTTAGCGATTTTGAGATAATTCTTTCAATTAAAATGTTTTCATTGGACAAATTTAGTAGCTCGTGTAATTAATATTCTTTTCATCAATTTAATGCATTTTTTAGCTAATATTCAGTTTCATTAAAGTAGTATTAATTGACATTTCTTGTTATCAAGCTTTTTTCATTACGTAAATTTGTAGTTGATTTAATTAGTAATTATACCAACCAAATGTGCCATGAATCATCAATTAAAAAACATTGCTAAAATTTTTTTAAATTCTTAATGTAATTAAATAGATTGATGAAATTTCATTACTGTTTTAAAAGTTAATTCTTATATTTCCTCTCTTTCGTTTTCAATTTTGAAGATTTTGAGACAGAAAGGAAAAGCGAACATTTTTTGAAATGGTTTAATGAGACTTTTGACAGTTTAAAAGTTTAAAAAAAAAAAGAATGAAGTATTATCACTCTGCAAATGATTCATAACTTTTTCATGAAAAACGAAAAATTTTTTTGAATTCTTTTAAATTACAAAGTAATTCTTCTAAATTGAAATGAATTATTATTTTCACGAAATGGTTGATAATTTTCAATATATTAGTGTTTTCCTAAACTGAATGCAATATCTCTTCAAATAAATGATTAATAAACGTTGACATTTTTTTTAAATTAGAAATATAAAAACTCAAAATTTACCAAGCAAAATTTACAGTATGCTACCAAAAAAATTATGATTTTTTCTGCAATATTGAAATTTTTGAGGACGAAAGATGGAATTGAAATATTTTCAAAAATATTTTGAAAAATTTTTGATATTTTAATTTTTAATAATTAAAAAATTATCGAAGTGCATTTTAACTTTTGAAAATGGTACCAATAAACCCATTGATGTAGATGATATGAAAAATTATTTTCGAAAATTTCGAAATTTATTGGAATAATTAAAAATGAATATTTAGAACACATTATTCTACAACTGATGATTGAATCAATTTTGGCACATTGAAAAAATTTTTAGAATTTCAAAATCAAAAATTAACCAACAAATTACAGCATGTGAATTGAGTCAATGAATTTTTATATTTTTCTGAAATTATTTTTCACCAAATCATTTCAAGTACTAATAATTAAATTTATTTCATTGAAATTTGGTAAATTACAAAGCAGTTTTGATATATATATTAATACGAATGGATGAAAGTCTTCTTTTTCATATTTCCTTCCTTCTTTATCCCTCTTCTTCTTTATGCCTTTTTTCTTATACCTCTCTTCCTTTTCCATTATCTAGCCAACTATCTCACTCTCTCTTCGTTTCCAATGTTTTTTTTTCCTCCAAAATTTGCATATTGACGGATAGTATTAATTTGGAAGTAATTGCCACCCAATGTTAAACTATCATACCTGCCAGTTGCTTACCGGTTCATTCGTTTCTTATTGGTTTCAATTTTCCTTTTGATGCTTTCTTAGCCTTTCCGTTTCGTTTTCCGGTTAATTTGATTAGTATAATGAATTGTAATTGGGAGAGATCTTTCTTACTTAGCTTACCTTTACTAAATGTAAAATATTTAATTTTTGGAGGTTTGTAAAGGAATTTATTTCTCTTTTGTGAAAAGTAGTACTTTCGAAATTTTTGTAAGCAATTTTTTTTATTTCATTATAATTTTGAACTAGTAAATGTTGTATTGGTATTAATTTTTATTTACTTGAAACTAGTAACCTTAAACTCGAAATGAATTTCTAGTTTATTCGCACTGCACTGTTTTCCGTTGAGTTGAAATTGATTAACATAACTGTGAAATAACTTTTCAGTTGATCTGAAATCGATTACTTAAATATGAAATGAGTTCATTAATTTTTAAATCGATTACTTTAATTTTCAGTTGAACTGCTAAAAAAAAGCGAGAAAATGGAACAAGTAATGGATAGTCCTTCGAAAACACGACAAGACACGGAAAACAAAATTTCTCACGATGTGAAATATGAGTAAGTCCGGTCCTTGGTTTTTTTGTCCATCATTTTGCAAATAAACTTTTTTTGATTTAAGCTGAATAAACCGAAATGGTACAAATGCAAAATAGCGTAAATGTACGGAAAGAAATAAAAGCGGAACGAATTGATATGCCGGTTCGTTGCGGGCGCAAAGAGAACATACCTTTAAAATTGTTAAAACTTGAAGGAACTATTATTTATTGAAGGAACTGGTGGGATGCTCATTTATGGAATGAAATGAAAACTGATTGTCAAGATAGTTTATATCAGCAGCTTTCAGCCTGGGGGTCACGACTCCTGAATGGGTCGATTGAGCCTCCATCTGCACAAAAACCGCCCTCCTCCCCAGGACCCTCTGGACGCCTTTCCTCGCGTTCGCTCTTTTTTTCCATTCTAAGCGAGTGCACCCCTCCGCCAAAGCAGCCAGTCTACCGGGCGAAACAGTGAGAGCAGCAAGACAGCATCAGGTAGGTAGGTGCTTGGAGTTGGGGGAAGGGGGGTGGCAGCAGAACAAGGCTTCCTTCAGTCGAGATGGGGGAGGAGGGGGGGTGGGGCAGCGGTGGGTGCTTCAATTGCAGACGAAATTACAGTTATGAAGTATCAACGGAAATAATTTTATGGTTGGGTCATGAGGAGCTGTACTAAGGGGTCGCCGCATCAGGAAGGTTAAGAACCATTGGTTTATATGGTTAGAAAAATGTCAATGATACAGAAGGATTTCGCTTGTATTGTTTATTTACAGTTATTATTGGATTATATTTTTTAATTCCAGAAAATTTTTTCTTCACGGTCTATCTGTTTCCATTGAATTAACGCAAGTTTATTCATCTTTTTCACTTTTTTTTCAATAGTAATCCCAAAAAGTCCTTAAATAGTTCAACACAAGTTATTTATAAAGAAGGAAATGAAAATACGAATGTAAGTGGTAGAGTAGGAAAAAATACGAAAAAAGGCAATATTAATGAAGAATAACTTTTGCTAATAAAAACTTTAAAATGTGCAATTCATTTAATTTTTGATATTCAAATTTGTGGAAAAAATCAAAATAGTTGAAACTGTAAAATAGAAGGAGTGCGTTCATCGTTTTCTTTTTTTTACGCAAATTTTGTAAGCATTTAACATTTGGATCATTAATCGATTTTCTACTTTTTAAATTTTTTACTGACAGAAGTTTCAGTGATTTTCAATTTCAAATGAAAGAATTTGGTAACACTAGATCAACTCAATTTATGGAGCAATGAATTTCAGACTAAAAAGAATTTGACTAATGCTTTTTAAAATTTCAATGCCACTTCGAGATGTAAAGCCTTTTCTAATGCCTGGAGTCATTAATTCGATACTTTTTGTTATCGATATTGTTTTTTTTTGTTATTTCGTTGTTGTCTTGCTGCGTGATTACTGCGACTGTTGTTCTTTGTTGACTGCTGCTGTTGCCAGTGTTGTTGTAATCGCCGCTTTTATTGTTGTCATTATCGGTGTTGCTATTCTCTGTACAGTTGCTACTGTAGCTTTTCAATTTGACCACTTTTACCACAACAGCCGTTATTACACTATTATTTCTGTTTATGATTTTGATTTTTCAATTTTTTCATGGCATCGGACTTTATAGAAAAGAATTGTTTCATCGAACACGTCGTAAAAGTTAATTAATTTCGTAAATTTTCCATTTTTCACTCTCGAGATGAATTTTTGTCTGAAATAAATTGAAATGATATGTTGTGAAAAATGATGAAAATTAATTTTTAAATAATCAATTATGATTTCCACTATATTCAACCGCAAAAAATTACTGAAAAAAATTTGGACAGAAAATATAAATGGGGAACTCATCATGCCAGTGGTATAATCATGCATCAATGTTTTAATCAAATAAAAAATCTCAAAAATGATTAAATATCAATTTTTATAAATTGATCTAATCGGAAATTATTATTTTTAATACTTAACGTTATTGAAAATACTTAATTTTTGTATTATTTAATATTAATGGAGGTATTCAAGAAATCTTTGGATATTTCAGGTTAACACAAAGTGATCGTAACATATCGGATGATGTTGAGTATATTGATTTGATTGATGAAGCTGGCCTCAGATATGACAAAACAAAAAGTGGTATATCGAAAATTCATTACGATCATACAAAAGATGAATTGATCAATTATAAAAGAAGAATCGATGCGAATACCGAACAACAACGTGAACATTCGGATATGATGGCTGAACTTCAACGTAAAGTATGGGTTATTCTTCCACTTGTTTACAATTCTTTCAATTATGATATTTCGAATCGGTATAAAATAAGCATGACATTCAAGGTTTTGTAGGATCATAATAACATTCGTATGTATGGGTCAATCGTAAAACTCATCCCTTCGAACTTTTTTTTATTCATCCTTTTACTATGTGAGAAAATACTTCAAATATTTCATACTCCTAAATGAATACTTCATTAAAAACAAAAAAAAGTGTGTTAAAAAATTCATAAAATTTGTTTTTTTCAGATTGAGCATTATCGGCAACGTTTTGCAGAAATTGAGGGACGATTAGTGATGCGCGAAATGAATGATTCGAATGATGTCGCAAGTATGAAATTAAAGGATGAGGAATGGCTACTTAGTCCCAAATTTAAAGTTGAAGAAACTGGCGATAGTGACTTTGCAAATCAGTTGCAAGATGAACGTCGAAGGTTTGTTACAAAGTTAGAAATTAAATTAAAAAAATTTGCGGAAGATAATAATTGCTGTAGAAAATAGATAATTGTAATGAGTCTGTGAGTGGTTGATTGACTGATTGATTAATTTTTAAAGACAAAAGAATAAAAGGCGTAGCTCATTTATTCTGCCTTTTTGTTGTTCACTTATAAATTTTAGAGCAGAAAATTTGACTACGGAATTGGAACAAGAACGTTTACAAAATGATCAATTACAAAGCGAGATTCAACGTTTACGTCAACACTTTGAAATTAAGATCCGTGAAAAGGAACGAGTTTATCAGACACGTGAACGCGTAAATTTTTTATTTAATTTTTACTGATAATGGAGTAAAGACTCATGGGAATAAAAAAACAAAACTTTCGTTTTCAGAATCTTACACGATATTTGGGGGACGAGCAGCGTAAAATGATGGAATTATGGTCCGATTTGCAGCGTGTGCGTAAGCAATGCTCAGAGTACAGAGAACAAACGGAGCGTGACCTGGAAAACCAACGTAATGAATTCATCAAAGTAATTCGGCACGTGAGCGGTCTTGTTCGAGGCTTTAATGTTGAGGTAATTATTTTTTTATTAAAAAATGTCGAGAAAAAATTTCCGAAATAGTTATGCTCAATTTTAGGTTATTAAGTAATAGCTTAATTAATTAGGATTCCAACTTGTATTTCGATCCAACTTGTATTTAGTGAAGATTAGTAGATCCAAGTTGTATTTAGTGAAGATTAGCTTAAGGAATTAGATGACTAAGTTTAAAAGTTACTTAAGAATGATTTGGAATAAATTCGTTTAAATCAGAGCAGAATGATGTGAATATAGATTGAATAATACCGGTCGGAAAATTTCTGGATATACATAAATCAGATACGTTAAAAATTCCGTCAAATAATGCAGATGTTAAAACTCCGGAGAAACGTAAGCAAAACATTTCAAATATTTGGGGAATTTTTTAAGTTTTTGCTGAATAACGATCAAATGAAAACAAAAAAAAAAATGATTTAGGAACTTTGTTTTAATGCTCAAATAAATTCAGAGCGGTACGCATACACTGCTGTCGGATTTATCTAGCGAAAGTGGAGTGGATATTACGCAGGACACGGTACTCATCGAAGCGGTCAGGCGCTTCCACGATTCACAACAGCAAGCAGTTCCGGTAATTGGACCAGAATTAATCAGTGAGCTTCGCTTAGCCCGTTCCGAAGATGCCAGTTTACACGATGAACTTATGCGGAAGTTTGCTTTTTTTGAAACCTGTGACTATGTTTGATAACATAGTTATCATTAATAAAGTGTACTTATCTTGATAATATTCAACTTTTGTTTATTCCCCTTTCATTTTACACTTTTATTTCCTTCCTATGGATCAAAGATAAATGACGGTTCTGAAAAAAACTGACTATCAAATAATGAAAACATGGGTATTTTGTTATTTTTGATATTCACAAAGATTTCAATTATTTTCTGATAATTATTTTAAGGTACGAAGAAAGTGTAAGGCGCATCGTCGAATTAGAGAGCCGTGATGAAGAAGGTCATAATAAATTGGTTGCTTTAAAAAGTGATCTGAAGCGCACGCGTGATCGTCTTAGTGAAAGCCAGGTGTGTTTTTTTTTATTATTTGCTGCACTTTTTTTCCGGAAGGTAATTATGAATGCGATTTTCCGAGAAAAAATAGGAAAAAAAATTTCTCCTATGTGAGAATTAAACAACGAGTGAAAAGAATTCGTTAATTTGAAGAACTTTTATCATATGACTTTTTCTTTTTCATTCGATCTTTCAGTTAAATGATTTTTCCGAATTTTCATATTTAAATGATTTGAAATTAAAATACGAATTTATTTTAAACATCGATTTAAAAATTTTTCAACTTCTAATTTAATTTAAGACTTTAGGCTCTTTTTACAACTTTTAGTTTATAAAGTAAGACTAATTTGCTAATGCATTTATTCTGGAACGAATTCCATGAAAAACGTAGAGTAGTGTTAAGTAAGTGAATTACTGAAATCATAATGGAATATATTCCGGATTGCACTCAAACCTCAGAATGATTTGATTAAAGAATGAAGTTGATCCGATTATTTGGTAATATCATTGGAATTTAGCCAACATTCCGTAAGATATTTAATTTTAAGCTATTTTAAACTGGGTTCGACTGTGAGTCATAAGGGAAAGTTAGCCAGTGATACGTCATAGCACATCTGTTTAATTATTTAATGCTCACTCTACCGGTCCATGCACAAATTGTTAATTCTTCCAAAAATCTTAGCACTTTTAGCTCGTTTATTTAGTTAATTAAAATTAGTAAATGGCACGATGCAATTAACTTAACGATGTTGTTAATTTTTATAATTAAGTTGTTGATTTTGAAGATGGTGCAGGAAAATGTTATGCAAGTAATTTAATCTTACCTCGTATTTCGTTAAACAGAAAATATTAATGCGGAAGAATTTGTAGACATGTTAAGAGATAGAAAAGTAAAAAATGTATTATATTATAATAATTATCGGGAAATATCTGTTTTGTGTTTTTGAAAAATTCACATTATTCATTTTTCCGAGTCAAAATCCGTTGTCAGCTGAGAAATACTCAATTCTATTGCTTTCATTTAATTATCGTTTTTTGCAGAACGCTCTACGTAAGTTATATGACATAACGCGTGATCATGTGACTGGCACTCAAACGAAAACACGTACGCCGTCACCAGGTTGATACCTAATTAATTAAATTGAGTTTAGCTCTTTTTATTTTATCGGCGTCTTTTTTTAGATAATCGATTTTATTAGATTAATCTGGAATATTGATAAGAAAATTTTATTTTAAAATTTATTTGAAAGGAAGAAGATTGCTCTTTGTTTGATATTACATAATACTAATGACCGACCAGATATTTTTTATCTAATTTATTAGATAAAATTTGGTTGAGTGAAATATTGTTTCTTCACTTTCTTTTTCAAATGACATCCATTTTTCTTCTTATATTGAAATTCAATACTGAATAATTTTTCTTCCAATTTCACTTTGTATTTTGTTTTTAATTTCTTTGGGAACAATGATAATTGAGGTTAAGATGAATTTTTTATGATGACTAAATCAAATTAAATAAGTATCAGAGGGAAAGAAGAAAAAAATGACCGAAAAAGAAATTCAAATATTGTCTAAAACAGTTGATTAATATTTGCAAAATAAATTTTGTATTTTTCGCAGGAAATAGTTATATACCACCACCGGAAGTTGTTCGTAGCGTACGTTACGTGTTAAACAGTCGTATGAATGACAATACTGTATTACAACGCAAATTAAAAAATGCTGAAATTCAGGTTTGAATTTGAAATTATCGGAAGAAAAACTAAAAGAAAAGTTTGATAGAAGTTTTGAAAGGTAGAAAAATTGAAATGTTGCTAAATCGAGGAAGTGCTGTAAAAATTTAGTGAAAGATAGTTTATTTTGAAGCAGTGTTTTTTGAGACATTTGTCTTTAAAGATCATTTCATCTCAGTTCCTGTTAATAAGCTGGCTTTTTAAATTTTGAATTTGTTGCATTCAGATTAATGAGCTCAACACCAAATGCAATTCATTTGAAGAAATACGTCATCGTCTGGAAAAGCAAATTGCTGAAGCAAATCGAACACTAAAAAATCGGTGAAAATAACACGGAAAAATGAAGATTTCATAAATTTCTCTTTCATTCAAAATTTTCCTCTGCATTTTTTAATTCCGAAAAAAATTTGTGGGAAATTTACTAATTTTTTAAAATTTTTAGTGAGCGAGAATTGGATGATGCAAGGCATACGGTGAAAAATTTGGAGGAACGTTTAAAAATTTTCGAACAGGAAAAATCATCTACTGAAAGTAGTCGGCGTCATCTTGAAGATGAAATTCGGCAGATACGAGAGTAAGTATTTTTGTTTTGAGATAATTAAATGGTAAGATAGATGAATTATTATCATTATTATTTTGTCTCCGGAAATGATTGGTCATTTTGAAGATGACATGGACGATTTATCATAAATGCTTTTCCTGAAATAAAGCTTACGAAATGGGATGTCATTTGGATTCTTTTATTTTGTACTAGCTCAAATAATTTTTTAGACAGTTCAATAGCACACTATTGGATGTAGAACGACGAGCCGCCGAAGATGCTGATGAGCGTGCCCGTAAAATTGAGGATGAAACTAAAATACGGTAATTGAGATATTAAAGCTAGTTCCATAGAACACATGTGGCTTTGGAACTGTTTATGAAGCAACGAAATTGGGTGCAATCAGAATTTGTGATTTTATAAATTTGATGATAGTTTTTGAATTTAATTATTTTATAGCATTACTGAGCTCACCGCACGGATAGAAACACTTCTGGAAGAGAACAGACGACTAAAGGATGATGCTGATGGGATGAAAAATCGAATTCAGGAGATTGAGAAAGAATACAATATTATTGTTAGGAAATTAGATGAGAAAGGTAGATGATATATCCACAATTACCTAACTGCTCTGATGAAAATTTTTCCGTATGATTTTTTTTTCATTAAGAATCTATTAAGAATTAGCAGCATTACCTCTTTGCTTGTAGAAATGTTAGAGCTGCTTGTCTTATTCTCACCGTGGTGCAATTTGTAACCATGTGAAGTTGTTTAAAAAATTACGGAAAATTTTCCCTGATTTTGTAACAAATTTATATATTTTTTCTTAACAGAAAATGCATTGAGCAACTTGGAAAATATGCGTCAAAGATTGACTAATGAATTGGAAGATCAACGTACACGTTTCGATGCAATGACAAGTGAATTCGACAATTTACGTACAAACTACGACAGCGCGAATAAGAACACGATAGCTATTGAGTTGACAGTAAAAGAAATCAAGCAGCAGCGTGATGAAATCATGTGAGTGATCATTAATGTTGTCATTGAAAATCGAGAAATTCATTTCAAATTTTCAAAGGTAAATTTAATATTCTTAACGTTTTCTACAATCTATAGAAAGTTTGCGGAAGAAAAAAGAACAGATTCATGTTAATCATATACTTATGTACATTTCGGATTTGATGCTCAAAAATAAATTTTGGTCATTAATTACACTTAAAAGTAATTGCAATAAAAGAATTTTATAGCAAAGAGAAAGATATTTTGACGCGTGCGCTTAGTGAATTGGAAAATAAATTGAATATTGAAGGAAAAGCACGTTGTGACGCTGAAAAACTTAATCAGAGTTTGTTAATATTTGTTATTTTTTCAACAGCATTTATTTCAATTTTTGAAATTATCAATTCAATTTTCTATAGATTACTGTTAATATTTTTTAATTTATTAATGCTCCAGTCATTAATATTATTTAGCATCATTCATTTATTGCAACTAATCATCCTTTATTGTTGCTCATTATTTCAATCTGTTACTAGTCTTTTGCTGATTAGATAAGTTCAATATCAGTTACGGAAAAAGCTGAATTAAATTGATTTTTCAATTTATTTATTTAAATTTTCACCATGCATGATGAAGTTATTAGGGATAATTATTAATAAGTGGCAGTAAAAGAATTTTATTTTTTTATTGAGTGAAAAATTATGATGGGAAAATTCAAATCAACAATTTTTCAAGTTTTTTTAGGTCATTTGGATGAAATTAATAATTTCAAGAAGCAAATTAACGACGTTATGAATGGAATCACGGTGGTACGTCGTCAGAATGATGATTATGAAACACAGTTGAAAACAAACCAAGCCAAATTGAGTAGCACAGAGAATTCATTGATTGCTTTGAAGAAGGAAATTGAAAAGTTATCGGAAATGAATAGCCGCTTACAACAGGATAAAAATGAACTTAGCAAGTTTGTTAATTATCTATTTTATAAAAATTTCTTTACTGTTCTACTTAAAATGGTTGATAATTGGTGTAACTGCTTAAAGAAATTTTGTTAATTATCGATCCATGTGAGTTTTTTAAATAGTTTTTGTGGGAAGTTAGTTTATTATCGGCGTAAACAGTCATGGTAGCTATTTGTTCCAGCTAGTTTAGAAATCATTGATTTTAAGCATATTAAATAATTTAAACAAGTTTATTGATTATTGGGATTAGCACCATTACTAATTATTTGCGGAGCTATAAGTGTGCTTTTGCGGATTCATAGTGTAATGGATTAATCCGCATGTCGATAAATCGATGCGATAAGCATACAAAGGTTATCACCGACGACAGACCTTAGCGACGGGTCGGTCGGGCAAAGATAGTCGCATGAAG
>JABVXS010000914.1:0-21159 GCA_013365335.1 Madathamugadia hiepei | reverse complement strand
CGCTTTGACCAAATCCAATTTCCCATTATTCATCGTTCTCACGTTCCAAGTTCCGATTTTGATACCTTTGCATTGTAATCACCCATTATTAATATTTGTATCGATCGTAAGCGGTCGATTCCCGACGACAGATCTTAGCGACGGGTGGGTCGGGCAGATCTAGTCGCAGCCGCAAGAATGGTAGGGCGTACTCCAACGATGACGTGCATGGACAAGACCTGCCTGTTATTTGCGAATCATGATGAGCAAGGGTTTCTGGCTTATGGAAGAAGCACAAAAGTGTCACGTGCAGACGACGCTCTACAATAGCGAACCTGCAACCAAGTGGGACAAACGCTAAGAAGAAGAATCGGTTAGAATGAATCTTTAATGTTATTCTATTCATCTTTCCCAACTATATCCATCAAGAATTTCATCATTCTTCTACTTCATCCTCTATTTCCATATTCTTCGACATATATATGTATTAAAAAAAAATACAAATTGAATGAACAATGAATTAATAATAATTCATTCATTTTTGTAAAAATTTCAAATTATTTATTGACTAATTTTTGTGCTATTTGGATTTTTATTCATCAAATAACCTTTTTCCCTCCTTGTAATTACAATCAAATCGGATATGTGTATGCTTACTACCATAATATCATATTTTTATTATTACGTTTTATTTTTACTATTATCATTATTCAAATACCGTATTACCCATTATGACCACCTTTCCTACAATTAGTGTAACATTGGAGTTATTCGAAATATGAATGAACGGAAGGAAATGAAAATGTGGTGCAATATATCACTTCCAGTATAATATAATAATAATACCTGGTAATTACGTATAATCGGAATTTTACGGGTGTGAACCAAGGTTACGGTAATTTATGCCTTAAAGTCGGGTTGCTTTAGGAGATTGCAGCTCACAACATCACTGAAGGCTAAATACAACCACAAGACCGATAGCAAACAAGTAACAAGAGAAAAAATGCAAAGAATTTTGCAGAGAGCGAAAGAGAGAGTTCAAAAGGTCATGAAAACCGCTAAAATAGGAATGGATAGAGTTCAGAAACTTATGCATTTTGCTGATTTGTTGGAAAATAAAACTGTAAAATATTTGAGCCAAGTTTATTCAACGCATGATAATTTCTGCAAAGCTTCTTTTCTTTTACGATCTTTACTACATGAAGAGCGAAATAAACAACGAAATTGATTTAAGCTAATCATTAATTTAATCGAAACAAAAAAGAAAAAGAAAGCTAACAAATGACAAAAAATTCAAATGTTATAATAAATAAAATCAAAAATAATAAATTTATGACCATATACATTGAAGAATAAACGAATGGAGAGAACCTTTGATAAAATGTTGGTTGTAAGCACAACATTAATACACAGCACAGGTAAAAAAGATCTTTTATGAAAATCATCTCCAATGCAGGAAAAAAGTCAGTATTACATATTAGTAATATGTTAGTTAATTGTGATAATGTTGGTTACAATGCAAGAAAATGATATTCCTGAAAGCAATACATCACAAAAAAGAAACGAAGAAAAAAGATGATAAGGCCCAAAAAATGAAAATATAGTTTTGTGAAAAAATCAATAACGCTTTTCGTTTTTACATTCAATCAGGTCACCCAAAAATCTAGCAATATTTTACCAGTGCATTACTGTGCAACCTATCAATAAAGCAAAAAAAAATTTACTTGTAAAATATCAATGCAACTGAATTTTATTTTTTTTGCAAAAAAAAGTGCAATCAGTTTTTGTCAATTTTTCGCGGCTGTATATATCTGCAAAAATTTATAATGAACAACAAAAAAAAACTCTCAAAGAATTTTTGAAAATGATTACACTGAACTATAATAATATAGGATTTCAAAGATTATCAAAGTATTCACAAGAAATCTTAGAATGCAGAACTTTCATACCATATATATATATGCATGTTTTAAACAGCAACAAAAAGAAAGAAAAACAAAAAAGCTGGGCCAACCCGATATCATGAGCGATTAATGCATGAGCAATATGTATTGAAAGGTGTACATTTCTTTACTTCCAGGAAACTCGTTTTTTTTCTCTTTTTACTCGAAATTTCTTTACTCTAAATAAAGTAGTTATAACTACAGCATCTATTTTATGGTAAATTCTCAAAATTTTTTCAGAAGCTTAAAAGTTGAAGTGAAAACATGATCCGCATATAGGAAGAAAAAAGAGCGTCGCTTAAGCGAATACATAACAGCAAGATGTAGAACATAATGTATGATTGAAGAGTTTGACGAAGTGTAATACAGTGCAGATAAGACCCAAATCTACAGGTACTCTTTAACCAGTTTTTTTTTTCAATAAATAACTTTGAAAATTCCGTATCTCACTGGTATTTTGATAATGCACTGAAAACCAATTCAATCTCAAAGGATAATAAAAAAACAGACGTAATTTTAGTTCTAAAAGTTAATGTTCTCACTCCTTAAATTTAATACTTTGCTTCTCATATTAACTCATGCAGTCAGCTAGCAATCAAGCAGAGCTATAAAAGGTCAATAAACTTGCACACCGCTGTAATAAATAAAAAACAAATGATGCAACATCTGGAGAAGGTAAAGGATGAAGATGGATCAAAGACAAGTGTGTCCAAAAAAAATACTTGACCGTATCAAATTATGGTTGCTTATACTTCTGCATGTAGAATGTAGAAACAATCAACCTGATTCTGACTAACATACATTTTGTTTGTTTGATAAAATAAAAATGAAAAAATCAGTAAATCAGACATGTCAGCAATAGATTTGAAAAGTAATTGAGAAAAGGAACAATGAAAAAAAGACAAAAGGATGCTGCATCATTGGTGAACAAATAAAATACCAAAGACGCAAAACATTAACAGAGAATTAAAAAACAATTTTACTGAAGAAAAATGAAAGAACAGATTTAAACACTTCCATGTGAAGAATTCCAAAGGCTAACTCTAGCATCATCAAAATTATATTCTAAATATCTGTGCAGACAAAGCTATCTCAGTCTTTCCTAAACGGGCTATATTCTCTATTTATACCTTCTTCCTAACATCGCAATTATAACAACGAAGTACATTTGCTACTACGATACCTTTCCAATTAGAACAGAAATTATCATCGAATTATGCTGACCATAAATATGATTTTGAACTAAAAGTGTGGACGCAATTTCTCCTCTGAAAATTTCTCGATGCCATGGTCATGAAAAGCAGAAGCAATCAAAAATTTATTCAACTTTCATTTCCAACTGAATTCCAACCAGCTCGGAAAGTATTCGAATAGCTTGCTCTGCCGAAATCTGAAAAGTATTAAAAAAAACAATGAACTACCCATTACGAGGATGACATTCTCGACGATCAAAACATGAGGCCATCTTGCACAAAGCACACTCACTCTACAGTGATTTGGGGGTGGAGCAACACAACATTTCGAAGGGCTACCAAATTTACAAAACTGAAAGAACCACAACTAAAAAACTAAAAGACGGATTGGTTATATCTAAAAAAATAAGATCAAGAATCCAGTACGTTAAGGAATATTCCAGAATAAACTGCAAAGCGCAAATGAAAAATAGAAATAAAAGTCTTCGAAAAAAATAAATTAGCTCAGTTACTGTAATGTAAAACTACTTCCAGATATTCTTGCACAAAACTGATGATGTAACTCAGGAATTGCAAGAAACGCGAAATAGCAAACTGATAAGTAAAAACACACCCTTTTTGGATTGGTTTGTGTGGAGACATCACAGCATTCCAAATGCTCCGGCTCAGTACCAATATCACGTGCTAGATTCCATGATGCGTCATGTGTATCCGTGGATTTTTCTTGAAAAGATGATAGGAGAGTCTGAAAAAATAAAAAAAAAATAAAATGATCATAATTTTATCCAGAATTTATACCTGTAATTCGCAATTAGAAATCATATCAAAAATCAAAATTACATCCAAACTTTTAATCCACAGATAAAATTAGAAAATTTTTTCTATAAACAGCGTGGTTTTAGCATAATTAAAAGACCTACTGTATTTGGCATTGCATTCATATTCCAGCCAGCATCGCTATCATCTGGAGTGTTGCTAGCACTCGACGGTACTTCATCCACAGGTTCACTAGGAGGTTGCGAGAAAGCTTGATGCGGTGCAAAAGATGGTAATGGAGGTGCAATCACCAATGGATTTTGATGGTAAGCAAAGAAGCCAGGTGCTGAAGGAAAGCCTGAAACAGGGCTAGGTGCTGCTGCAGCTGCAGCTTGAGCCACCATTAAGTAAGGACCAGTGGATACCGGAGCACTACCGGGAGTTAGAACCAGTTGGGACATCTGCATCTGCATGCTCAAATTGATCATTTGATCGAATGAATTCACCAGAAGCAAAAACGGACTCTGAAAATCAACTTCCGACAAATTCAAAGCGTTAATACATGAAAAAAATCGGCTAATCTTGTCTTAGTGTTCTAGCATTATAACAGAATGCTACCCACATGTCCGTTACTGTAACGTGTCCATTCAGCAAGCGTATGAAAACGATCTTCGTTCTTCGTACGAATAAGCATGTTATCCATAAAATAACCGGTTTTAAACCATTTCTGCATTTCCACAGATGAATAAGGGCCTATAATTTACTAATAAACATAGCCTTGAAAATTGGGATAAAATATCGCTCTCTTCTTTTCATCCCCAAAATTCCATGAAAAACTTCAAAATTTTATTGAAAAATCTCTTGCCATAGACACGATGATCTTCTCCTTGATAAAACCATTTTGGACTGCTCAAATAATCACGATTCGCATCCATTTCACAGTAGAGAAATTCTGAAAATTTTGGTCACCTTATATACCAAATATTTATTCCAATATTTTAACACAAATATTCAGAAAACACGCCAAAGTATCAAAAAACCGTAAAGTTTATTTTAAAATAAGTTAAAACTCGACCAGCTATGAATCACATGAATTAAAATTAATTGCACAGTTGAAAAATTATTTCACAAAACCTACTTCATGGGAATGATTGTTTCACAGCATCCAACTTACTTTATGTTACATCAGTTTTTCTTTTCTTTTTTTTGATCTCTTGCAGAATATTTTTCTAAAAAAAAAGAAAAAATATAGATGAAAGGTATTTTAAAAAGCAGCAGACAATTTTTTTGCAAAATGACTCACATTAACCTTTCCTTTTCCTTTCCCTAACTTTTGAGAATTCCAAATTTGTTCAGCAATGAAAATCAAGGAAAAAAATTGCAATACGATCAAATGCCTACTGATAATGAAGTAAATGTAAACTTTCACCTACCAACAGTAAAATTATTCATACAACAGATACTTATTTCTAACCTTATCAACAGTAACTTATTAACTATCGTTTTATCAAAAAAAAAGCTGCCAAGAAACGAAATTACTTGAAACGACTCCTTCGCCAAACAAAACAATGAAGAAAAGACAAGATTAAATAAAAATTTGAAAATTTTGCATTTTTTAATCCAAATAATAACATTTTAAGTAGGAAAAGATCGTCTTATCTTGACGAAAAATTATTTCTCACTGCTTTCAGCAAGAGAGAAAAAATGAAAGAGTAGGAAAATTTGGAAAAAAATATGAGGGAGAAATAGCGACATGAGTGAAGAGATCCTAGGGAGGATGAAGATGATGACGATGATGTATTTCGGATACAATGATACCATGAAAAGAGAGAAAAATAAGCAAGAATGTGGGAAGAGAAAAAGAGAGAGATAAGATACTTCGCGATGTGTATTAAACATACCGCAATAGATACTTATACTTTTGCTTACTCTCATTCTAAGTTTAGTTTGTCAAACTTGCAAGAATCCAGTTGTCAACTTTGTTCTGTGACGATTTTGTAAATGTGAGCCATCATTTCGATATAGTTTCTGATAAATGTTTAAAGTTGATTAAAATTTTGAGAGAAAAAGGATTTAATAGAAGAAAAAGAAGAGCACAAGTGAAGTAACTCTTAATCAATCACTTCCATTATCCCTCCTCATAGCAGCAATATGTCGAAAAAATGTTCACAGTTTTTTATTTTCGACATTTTCCCTACGCTAAAAGTGTAATTATTAGGCTAAAGTGACTTCTCTTTATGTGTTCACAATCAAACAAATCGCAACCTCTAACGAATTCAAACGCACAATAAATTTGTTACATGCAAAAATCAGCACGTAATGCGTTAACGTAAAAATTTCAATAATAAATCTTATTTCGTTAACGATGGAATCCAGGTGTACAAGGATTTACTAACACGCATATATCACAATGGTTTAATGATTTCTATGCAAATTTTAGCAAACCCTAAAACTAAAATCAAATTATGAAAACTTCAGATCACAGCAAAATGAGATAAAAGAATTAAACGTAATACATATGGCATTTAAATAAGGATAGATGATATCGATTCAAAAAAATTTTTTTTGCGTGTTTAGTGCGCAAACATGTTGGCAATTCGCAAAAAAAATCAATGAAACTTATTATCTTTCCAAATATCTTCAGTTTTTTCAAGCATACAAAATGTATTGGTCAAATTTTTAAAATTGTCATAATCTCGAGCTATCATCCCCGTAGTGCTTTAAGTTGCAAAGACTTGCGTTGCCGCTGCAATGACTTATTTCATGAATCATGACCTCTTTAAAGGTGGCCTACATAATAAAGTGACAGCAAAAAAGAAGAACGAGAGTAAAAGAATAGCAATAACTCCAAACACCTTCCCTCAAACAATCAAACACAACATACAGCCATTTCAATAAAATTGTGTTGAATTCAATATCGATAAAATACGCGGCTCGCATTTAGTAAACCATTAAATCCCAACTTGTGCTGTTAGTGTGGAGTGAAAAAAAGGACTAAGTGGTGTTAGGTAGTGCTACCTTTAAGTTACATTTCTTCCAGCTCGGGTGGATTTTTTCATTCATTTAGAACAATGAATTGATTTTAATAGGTATAGTTTGAAAAGTATTACTTATGGCAATCTGAAGAAGGTTAGGGATGTACTGTATTTCACAAGATATGGCAGATGTGAAATCTAATAACATACTCTATAGTGTATTCTGTATTTCGTTTATTTTTAGTTCAAAGATGGCACATAATGATGTATCCGGTCCATCATCTAATGCTGGAACACCTCGTCGATATCCTACAAGTAGTCGTGAAGAGCGTCCAGTGTTTGTCTCCTTTCTCCGCCATTTGTTTCATAGACTTTTAAATCTAATGTTATCCTTTTCCATAGTAATGAATTTCGAAGTTTTTATGGATAGATGTTATTATGTTCAGTAAGTAGGTTTGTAATAAGCGAAATGATTTTTTATTGTTTTATTTGGTGTATAATGTATTTTATTTGCAGAAAAGCTGATTTCCTTTGCCGTGTTAAATACAGCAATGCACTACCGGATATACCTTTTGATACGAAATTTTTAGCATGTCCATTTGTTTCTTTAGGCAGGTTGGTTCAAGGTTTATACTAATAGATTATTTTCTATCCATTCATTTCGATAATTTTTTGTGTAAATTTCACTTTTAGTGTGTCTTTTTTATTTTATTTCTTTTAATTTTTATTCATTGCTATATGTTTTTATCGATGCGTTAATTAATGTGACAAAAAGTAGTTGTATCCTATGCGTAATGGATATGGCAAGAAGTAATGTTTTTATTTGTTGGAAAGTTAAATCATATCTCTGTGTAATTGTGCAATTAAAATAGTTTTCTTTTTAGATTTACTGATTACAAGTTATCAAGTTTGGAAAAGAATTTCAAGTTTGAATTACTTTGTGAACCAGATTGCGGTGTTAATATTGATCTTATCAATCCCGAAACATATTATGTTGATCCGGATATTCCGAAAAAAGTATGCATATTTGTTTCTTTTTGCCTAGAGAGTCATTAGCTGTTATTGATTTCATATTTACTGCAAGGAATGGTTGATTTTAAGTGATAATTTCAAGTAGAATTGGTATCGGTTGCAAACGAATATTGAGTTTGATTGGGTAAATTAAACACGTTTAGGTATTGTATCATGCATGAATTTAAATTAAATATATGAACCACGATATTACACTCATTTTTAGTACCTGCTGAAAGTTAGTGTTTCTTACTTGAAATTCTAGTAGAATTAGTAAAAAAAGAAGCATAAGAAATTTGTGATTTTATTTTGTGATTCTATTATAGCATCATTCTATTGATCTCGAACTCCTCGAAGATGAGCAAGCAAATCCTCAGAATTTACGCAGGTTTAAATTGTTGCACTGAATCGTGTCACTTTTTACATTTATTTATTTCTGCTTGTTATCGTTTAGAAAATGCACTTCATTTTTCAAGGTCCTTACAACATAGCAAGATGGTACCGTGGATGAGGAAAACGGAATATATCAGTTCGGAATTTACGAGGTTTGGTGTATCAGCTGAAAGACAGGAAACCAGAGTTAGTTGCTTTCATCGAATATTTAATTAATAGCTTGCATTGTATACTTTTATCTCATTTGGCACCATAATTCTCTACTTTCTTATTCTTGTTTTTCCTCGGATCCATACCTATTTTTAACTCTGTATTTTCGTCTTTTGTCTGACTGGAAGTCTGAGGTGAGAGAGAAGTTTGAATGGAACCCGTGTTGTTTCATCAAAATGATTTCTCTTATTTCTGTCTTAGCTTTACGATGCCTTGTTTGTTTTATCATGGTAAATTTCAAATGCGAAATATGAGACGGTTAAATATTTAAACAATTTTTCAGATTGGTTACAGCACAAAGAAAAAATTCCAAACAGATGTTTTATACAGAGATCGAGCATCACAAATTGCCGCAATTAACAAAACTTTTGATGATGTAAGTATGTTTCGCTAGTGCACAGTATATGGCTACTTTCCAAAAGTTGTTTCAATAGTCATCAGATTTGTTTACTGAGCATCCCTTAAAATACCGATAAGTTCACTGTTTGGGTTTGTGTGAATATAAAAAATGATTCGAAATATATTTCAGGCATCGAAACCAGTATTACATCATCCAACGAAAAAAGGTGTGACGGCTGTTGAGGAGTTGCCATTGTTACCAGATTTCGATGTAGGTTATCCTGTAATTTTTGGAAGTAAACGTTTGATATTTTCAAATTAGGTCATTCGTGTATTGGTTTCAAACTTTCACCTCTTTCTTCGAAAAACTGAATTTTGTGATACATTGACAGAAGAGTGATTTCAATTATTAGCTTCATAGCACTGTCAGAATTATTTGGAATTTTGGAGTAGCCTTTTTTAAGGGTTTGAAGTGAAAGATGATAAATAACAATTATTCAAAAGTTTTGATGGATACTGAAAGGTATTTTTTAGAATTGGATTCATCCTTTTGCACTTGTTGTTTTTGATGGTGACCCAATACCACAAAACGATAAAGTAGATGCGCAAACACTAATGCCGCAGGCATTAATACGGTATTATTTCAAAATATTCAGTGTTTTACAGTTAATCGATGTTTAACCAAGCGTATTCCAGTGAAATTTCGTAATTAAATTTGTACATTAATTAAATAAGCTTTAGGATATTGATAATAAAATATTTTTCTTCTGTCTAATTCGTTTCGCTTTTGGATTGCTTAGTTATGAGTCTTGCGACCTTTATGCTAGCTGAAAATCGTTTCTATGTGTTTGCTAATAAAATTTAAATTTTCGGTAAGAACAAAATGATAGGATAAACAGGTTGATGATTGCTGTCCTCGAAATGCATTCATTCCAATAATATCCAAAAAAATTTGGTGAACTAACCGATTTATGAGTTTTGATAAATAAATCGCGATTACTTACAGCGGTATGATGGACGAAGAAGGTGAACAGTTTGTTACATATTTCTTACCATCTAAGGAAACATTGGATAAACGTTTGAAAGACGCAGAAGAGGGTATCGAATTCGAACCTGATTATGTGTAAGTTGGAAATTGATGCTTGCTTTGAAAGCAATTAAAAATTTGTATCTAAGTATAATACAAATTTATATGGAAACACCGTTTTTTGCGGGAGTTCACGGTTTATTAATTTTTTTCACCTTTTTCCGAAAGTACTTTTTTAAAATAAATATATTAGCATCAAACTGTAGATTTTATTAGAGATTCAAATGTTTTCAGTGTTTCAAATTAATGGTTAGTGAGTACTTCTAATCAGAAATTATTCAACGTTGAAAATTGTGTTCATTTCTTTCGATGACATAGTTTTCTAGCTATGAGTATCAATCAGTTCGAGATTATAATTGGTTGGTAAGAAACAAATCAACGAAAGGGTATGAGCAGGACAATTTCTTATTTACAATTCGTGGTGGTGCTGTTTATTACAATGAACTGGAAACAAAGGTTTCGTTAAATCGACGGAAAACCAAACGAATACGAGTGAGTTCTGCATTTGAAGCAGTTATTTTCCGAAGTGTGAATAGAAGAAATCAGAAACGAATAATTATTATTTCTATTGTCTATACGGCTATTTGGTGATTATGAACAATAAAATTCAGAACTTATTTTAAATTTATCAGAGCTGTTTGGTGCAGCACATTTGCTAAAATAATGGAGTTAACCGCATGTTTTGTAGATTAACCGTCTGGAGGCATATATTATCTGCAGTTAATCCATTTTATGTGCTTCATTTGTTAGTAGGGTTGATAGTAGTTTGATTCCATTATTTTAGCAAATGTCACCGTTATTTTATGAAGTCACGAATTTTTGAGTTTTTGAAAAGCTTTTCGTTTTTCTGCTATCCGTTTAAAATGATTAGATACTCAATGAGAAAGAGGATGATTAACAAAAATTAAAGGTGATCGTGAAGCTTTTGACCAATAATAAGAAGAAAATTATTGTGTAACGTGATTATAGAAAATGGCGAAAAAATTTATTTTAAATTTATCATCTTTTGTCGCTGTTCTGTTAATTTCATTATTTTTATTTTGTAATACAAATTTCAGCAAGAAACAAAATTAATGGTACGAAACCGTGCATACGATGAGATTGAACTTAATACACAGGTAAGGACAACTTGGTATTCTCTTGGTATCCGTTTTTTTTAGGTTTTTGGTTGCAGAAGAGAACAACTATTGAATGAGCTTACTGATAGCTTTTTAGTAACCGATATAAGCATTGCGAAATGGTTAAAATTAAAAACTAAGCGAATTTAAGAACTTGTTCTATGGCACTATAGTAGAATCTGTAAATAGGAAAGTAATGTAGGACAAAAGCATTTGACTTAATTATATTCAAATCGTAGTTATATGAATGAATTGTATTGTAGATGGTATGAATCCATTCTTATCAGAAAATTGAGACTTCTGTCTACTTCAATCAAATTCTTGCTACATTTGCAGTTATCCTAAAAATCACTAGTTTTTATGTGTTATGATATTACTTATACTGGATATAATATTAGTTAGCTCTTAATTGTAAACTTTACAACTAAATTTTTTCTTTAAACGGTTTCAGCAAGAACGGTTAAACAACTTATTGCATCCATACGATGAAAAAGATGACGACGGTATGTTTTTTTTTTTTTTTTATTTCATTTCAATAATTATTTATGATTGTCGTATGGAGTAATGTCATTTTAATTGTCAGCATAATGTGTGTTTGTATTTTCAAATATGTGCTCGCCCATATTAAATGATGTCTACAGATCACTTGAAACTTTCCTTCATTCGTGTCTTCTGCATACTATTGATAATTTTCGGCACTTACAATCGAGGTCATTTTATTAATGGTGTTCAGTTGCTCATGTCTTAATATGCTGAAGTACCTTTTTTCATTCGATCGTAGCATATTATTCAAATAATTAATAGTTTAAACTGGTTTTTCTATTTTCTCATTAACAAATAAACGCATGGAGAAGCAAGCAAGCAAACAGATATCTGTACAAATACGTAGAACAATGCAGTACAGTATAATTTTTTATTTATTTACTTGTTGCATTGTTATTCGAAGTAAAAACTAGGGAGACTGGTCCTGTAATGAAAGGCTAGTTTATCGTTTGCTTAGAAATACCAGCCACTTTTTTATTTGATTATCCTTGTTATCAAAGGATTGAATGGAATCGGGAGAAATAATGTTTTTAAATATTTTATTTGTTGGAATATTTACAGAAGATCTTACTGTCATTTGAAGTACCAACTATTCCAAGTTTAATGATTAGTCCTAATGTGAAAATTAGATTTATAAATAATCTCTTATTTTCCAAGCCGTCAGAATGATTAGAGAACTTATTAATACCTTATGATCCGCTTAGTTCACTTCATTTTTATTTTCTTATTTAAA
Source organism: Madathamugadia hiepei (assembly GCA_013365335.1). Classification (NCBI taxonomy): domain Eukaryota; kingdom Metazoa; phylum Nematoda; class Chromadorea; order Rhabditida; family Onchocercidae; genus Madathamugadia; species Madathamugadia hiepei. Next base: position 8,879 of record JABVXS010000914.1, on the reverse strand, counting down.
GTACTTTACGACCAAAATTCGTTCATTCTCAATAATACTAATAATTTTTTCCGTTTCATAATAATAAAATTAAGTTAAAATATTTCTGAAAATCTTAGAAATATTTGGCACTAATATTTATTAATTGAAGTGATGTTTGTAAGATTGAAATTTTTGAAATAGTTCCCTTATTTTTGCATTGCAATTGCAAAGTCTTTTGCATTTAGAACCAATGAATAGCAGCAGCAGCAGCAGCAGCAATATGACTTGTTTGTTCAGTTTACTAAGATGATTTGTCGTACTTTTCTGCTTATTCACATTTGAAATTCTCACTGTCCGTCTAGAATGATTGGGTACCTAATAAAATATTGTAAAATGCGATTGCATGCTGGGAAGGAAGGATGCATGCTGTGAAATAAGACCGACACTTTGAATAAACAATAATAGGAAACGGTAGAATTGCTTGCAGAAAATTTATTTAAAATTTTGCAAAATTCAGCCAAATGCATTGATGTTTGATAGTATTTCTTTGCTTTTCAAATCAACGAATAGAACTGAACTAAATAGCTCGAAGTAAATGTTTGCATTTATTCTTGCAATAAATAATAAATAAACAATTTCTGCTCTCTCTTAATTGTTATTTTATATTTATTTCATTTTGTTGAAATAATACACAGCAACTGATGTTACAATGCTGGAATTAGTATCACATATATCACTAGTCGAACACTTCCCAAGCGTTTAGGACTGCGTGATGTATCGGCGAAGGATGCGAGCGGATCCCAGTATGGTGGCCTTCCGCAGCTGACTGATGGTGATTTTGTTGGCTCCAATTGTTTTTAAGTGTTTGCTTAGATCCTTGGACACAGCACCCAATGTGCCGATTACCATTGAGATCACTTGTACCGGTTTATGCCAGAGCCTCTGTAGTTCAATTCTTAGATCTTGATGTCGGGTGATTTTTTTTTAGACCTGATATCGGGTGATTTTTATTATTATGATTATTATTAATTATCATTATTGTTTATCTTATTTATATTTATTTATCTAAACCATCTTTTTATTTATTAATTAATTTATTATTTTTTATTCTTATTTACTATTTAATATTGAATGTTATTTATGAAGTTTTTTTCTTATTATTTATTATTCGTCAATATTTAAAGTAATATTATTTACTTGTTGTTTGTTGTAATTTATTAATATCACTATTACTAATATTTTTAGTATTATTTATTAATATATTGTAACTGTTATATCTTATTGATTACTGTTATTGCTTCTTAATTATTAATATTATTATGATGATTATCGTTAATTATTGTTATCATTTATTAATTAATACTTGTAGTTAATCAATGCTGTATTGATAAATGATAATGAAATATTTTATATCATCAGAATTATCTCCTATTTTATCCCCTTTTACCATTAATAATTCATCATGCTCGTAATATCCGTTATTAATATTTGTAGTTAATTATTGTCCTTGTAGTTTAATTATCGTTCTTAGTACATTATGTGCTATAAAACAATTAATATAATATAGGAGAGGAATTTTGCAATAGCAATTGAAATAATGTGAGAGGGATAGAAATGGAATGTGACGGAGTGAGTCGTTTAGAACTGCTAAAACTGTCCTCTGTTTTATTTATTTAGTAAACAAAGTAACTAACTCCGATGCGTGCGTGCGTGACGTGTGCTTATTGCACTGAGTTTGAAGCTTATTTCATATAATTGATGAGGTTATTGTTATTCAACTATTATGTCTATATATATCTACATGTCTACAGATGTTCTGAATATATTAGTTCATCTCGAAGACAGAGAATTGGAAATAATATGAAAAAAGAGCAGGAAAATGAGAAGTGATGAGCGGAATTGATAATGATTGTGTATGCAAATTATTGGCATGGTAAAAGGATGCTAGGAATCATAATGAATTATGATTGGTAAAAAGTGATGAAGTAGAAGATGATTCTGATCAATTCAAGTATTTCATTATCATTTATTGCTAGATAAGCATTTACATAGTTTACATTAAGTTTGTTCATATTTGTATTCAAATTTGACGAGCGTTTAAATTTGAAAATTGGAATAAATCAATTTTTTACATTAAAATTTTTTATGTATGTTGAAATAAATTGCATATGTTTTTCTTATTGTTGTTTTCAAGATTTAAATGTGTTTTTAAGGATCTGAACAAGGTTCAACTGATGGAAGTGAGCAAAGTCGTGAGGACAATAGGGCGGTGGAAGGTGAAGGTAAGAAAGATGATGATGGTGATGGAGATGGAGATGATAATGATGAGAATGAATCAGAAAATGAAATAAAATCAAGTCTTTGTTTTGTTTTTTCAATTGGTTTATTCCTGAAATTGATTTATTGTGAAATAATATTTTACAGAATGTGTATCATTTTAATTTAAAATGAGTAAGCAACGGTTGAGAAAACCTTTTGGTATTAACAATCGTTATTGTTTTCCAAAAGATATTTGGAATGATTGCAATTTCTCATTTTATTTATGAGAGAATAATTTCAGGTTTGAAGGTGAATGAGGGAGAAAAGAAGGAAGAGGAAGATGGTTCATCATCAGAAGATACGGGAAGTGCTGATAAAAGTGATGATGATGATGATGATGGTACCGATCATTCGCGAGATAGCAGTCCACTTGGAAAAGATGACAACGAAAATAATGATAATAATGATGACGATGATGATGAGGCATCCGAGAAAAGTGATTCTAGTAGTGCAGTTGATGATGATAATGTTGCTGTTGATGATGATGATGATGATGATGATGATGGTGATGATGATGATGATGATGATGAGAATGATGATAATGATGATGATTAGGATTACTGTTAGTTTCTACTTTATAAGCGTATCAATTTTCAACTATTGTTCCAGTTTATTGGAATTTTTGAGAATTATTAGTCAAAGCAAATTTTGTTGGATTTTCGCATTTTTTTTTCTGTTTTGTTAGAATTTGAAAAACCAATTGAAATATACGAACAAACACATTCAGTTCGTTATTTCAAACAAAAAAAAAACATTGAACTTTTGGTTCTCTGATATTGGGTATTTCTGATGCTGCTGCTTTCGTTGTCGTATTGTTGTTGTTTGCTTGACGAAAACAGCTTTTAGCAAGCGAATTTTCATTTTTAAATTTCAAAGTTCGATCGGTGAATTCAAAGCTTTAATTCATTTGAATGTTTTATTATTAACATTTATCATTAAAAAATACCAAAAAGGAGAAAAAAAATTTTTTTTTTTTGTGTTTGCATTTCTTATATGCAATATTTTAAAGCAATTATTCGTAATTTGAATTAGTTTGAGTGCTTTTTTTTTTGTATATTATTTGGCATACTTATCTTTGGAATTGTTGTTGTGGAAAGTTTTGAAAAATTCCAGTTTTTCATTTAATCAAACTTTTGTCAATAAAAGATTCTGTAGAATTTTCAAGTTATCTTAGCTATTATAATTCAACGACATTGGGCAAATGTTAGGTAAATAAATTCTAGTTTTGAATGTTTCGATCAATGATGCTAAAGTCAATTTGGTTCATTTAATGGTGATTGATTTTGGTCTCAATTCAATTTTTAACAATTTAAAATAAATATAATGAAAAAAATAATAATTGTTTTTTTTAAAATTATCTTTAAAATTCAAATGATTGAAAGTTTTTTTTTTTTTTGAATCAAAATGAAATTTAATCAATTTTTTCATGCGAATTGTTTGAATGAATTTTTTTTTCTCAAGGGAATTTTCGATAATCTCTCAATCACTTTGTTGTTTGGCAAACCGGAATGCCAGTTTTTTTTTTTTAAATCTGAAAGTTTTTTATTTTTCCTTGTTTTTTTTTTTTTTTATTCTCGATGGTATGCTAGGAATTTGTCGCTGTTATTTTTTTTTTTGTGTTGAAACTAAAGAATAATTAATTAATTAAATTATCAATACTTGGTAAGCAATAAATGAATACAAATATATATATACATATATATCTTTAATCGAAATACCAACATATTTGGTGATTTAATTTCCATTACTTTTTATTACAACAGAAACTACAAAATTATCATTGAATTAATTAGGAAATAATGCAGTGACGAACAATATTCATGGTTATTTAATTCGCTAATTAATTTGCTTAGCAAATATATGTGGAAAATTAAATTTCAAAATTGTTTTTCAAATTCAAAAAAAAAAAACATTTCGACAATATTTAAATTATATTTTAATTAATCTTTTTAATAAAAGAAATTGCTTGCTAAATTTTAATTTTGTTTTAAAATTATTTTCCAATTAAATCATTTAAAAAATGATAGAATTTTAAATGTATAAAAAAATACTGAAATACTGTAATTTGGAAATAATTTAATTTACTTTTAGAAGACATAAGAGATCAATTTCATTTTCAAGTTCTTTTAATTTCATAGCTTTCACAATGAGTGCTTATTATTTATTAGTGTTTAAAACAGTATGTTATATTTTCAGATCAATAATTTTTCTATTAATTAACTGAGTACTCCTTAATTTCAAAGAATTGATTTGACAAGATGAGATATGAATTGAATTAGAATGAATTAAATTGAATTTTAATTAACAGTTTTCATTAATTATTTGGATTTCATTTTATATATTTGCTAAAATCAAATAAAAAAATGTTATCTAATTAGTTAATTAATTATCGATTTGCTAGTCAGGTTGAATATGATGGAAATGCAAGCAAATAATTGTCAGAACCTATTAATTAATACGAACTGAATTAAAGATCAATTGATATTCCCATTAATTATTTGTTTCTATTGCCAGATTAAATAATTTCGTTTATCACCCATGCAAAGACTGAAATAATTAAACTAAATTGAATTGAATTGATTTGCATTGAATAGTATTGAATTGAGTTGTATTGAACTGAACTCAATTGTACTGGATAGAACTGAATTGAATTGAATTGAATTGTACTGAATTGAACTGAGTTGTATTGAATTTAATTATATTGAACTGAACTGACTTGTATTGAATTGAACTGAATTAAATTGTAATGAATTGAATTGAGCGATGGAATTGTAGTGATAGGTAGGTGGGAGATGGATGTGATGAAATGATGCATACCTAACGTCTCAATTATACTAACAACAACAACAACAATAATTATCAGCAACAATAATACAATTATTTCCCTAACAATCGTATCTTTGTTATATTCATCTTTGTCTGCCATTGTTAGTTCATGTGTCCCTCAACACTTGATGTGTATGTGTGTGTATGTGTGTGTATGTTTGTGTGTGCATGTTTGTGTGTGTATGTTTGTGTGTGTATGTTTGTGTGTGTTTGTTTGTTTGTTTGCTTGTTTGTTTGTTTGTTTGTTTATATTCATATTTACATTTAATTCTGTGAATTAATGAATGAGGGAATCAATGAATGGATGGATAGATAGATGGGATGATGCTTGGCTGTGTCATTTATAGACAATTAGTCGGATGGCGAGAATCGACCATCAGCAATACGATACTGCCACCTGACACTATGGCACTCGATCAAGCTGTCACCTTGTCACCATCTGCGGGTAGAGAACGCTTCAACATATCGGGGGGGGTAGGGTATCATATGCTGATGGTCTGTGACATACTATATCAAAACATTTCCTTCGCTTCCTTTTCGCTCATTATAAAATATCAATTCTGTATTTCAGAAATTTCTTTTTTCGTTTTTTTTTTTTTTAATTGTCATACAATCATGACAGTTATAGTTTCGAAGAATAAATTTAGTAAATATGAAATGAAACAATGATTATATTATATATTTTTTTTTTATAAAAATAAATAAATGATTGATAACTAATATTCGTAATTTAAAATAAAAATAAATAAATGATTAATAACTAATATTCGTAATTTTAATTTTAGTAATTTGATTTCACTTTTTTTTTTCGCTTTTCACGTGAATGGTTCAATTATTTTTCGAAATCAATAGAATTTGTGACTCGACAGTGATTTTTCGATGAAAGTTGAAAATTTTTGTTGGATTTATAAATAAAGCTGTTCGGAAATATACATTCACTGACGTAAATGATCTATTTCTCTTTTTTTGCTTTTACCAATCCTTTCCGAACTTATCATTTCACTGTAAAATATTTTGCTTCCATATAATACGAATTAGTTAGGTAAGGATTAAACTCTTTTTTTTACAAATTTTATTTAAAATAAAAATAATTTGAATGAAAAAGGATGTCAGAAGTTTCAATTCCAATTTGTTTAAAATAAGAAATTGTGGTATTATATTATTTTTTCAAGTAACAAAGTTTAAATAAGCATTGATGACCCTTTTGCCTAATGGCGAAGGCATCTGGTTTCTAACAAGAAGTTTGATGGTTCGATTCCTAACAGAGTCACCAATGGTCACGGTTCTCTTAACCAGTGAGTGACTTCTTTCCGAGCAAACTAGCAAGAATTTTGAAAAAGGAGTCAACACGAGGAAACTCGCTGAAAAATCGACCGATCAGTTTTTTTTTTTTTTTTAAATAAGCACTGAAAGAAAATTGGAATTTTTTTTTCAAGAAATAAACAGCACAGTGATGAATTAGTTTGATCGTAGGGGTAAAAAAAGAAAGAAAGAAAGAAATCTATTACAATATATTTCAGTTTTTAATTTTTCCATCACATCAGAGATTGATGGGAAAAATATATTCAAACAACTAATTGTTTAGGGCATGTTATAAATTATTTACTAAACGTTTCAATTATTTCAATTAATTCCAATACTAATTATTGGTTTATTACGTCAAAAAACAATCACAAATGTTTGGTTGTCAGTTCAAAAACATTCGTAAAATATCATAAAAGGCATGTAAACAGGTCCAACAAGTACTGCCAGATACTTAGCCCAACTGATGCAACTGTTTGACAATTTACGTCGTACATATCTTCACTGCCATCAGTTTAAACCACAGAAATATTTCCTAAATTAAAAATTAAAGAGCACAAAAGAAAAACATCTTTTTTTGAAGTTATAAAAATTTTAAAAAGTGCAATTTTTCATGTTGTGTGTGTAGTACAGTATGTATGAAAAATTTTTCGTTTTTGTATTATTGGTATCCATGTTTGTGATGATTTCAACATTGATAATCTGAATTATATCTCAGGATACTGGTCGAATTGGGAACGTTCTGATAAAGCGAAGGTCGAGAATTTTTTACAATCGGGAAATGAAGTAGTTCTCAGATCATTTAGTTTTGAATTCTTCCGAGAACGTTTTATTTGAAAGTGATGAAAATGTGCTGTTAAAATTTTCTGTGTTATGGCTAACATTTGGAATGGATGGATAATGGAAAGTATGTGACAGACATGAAAACAACCAATTCATTTCCGTTGTGGTCATTGCAAAGTGTCCGGCTTCGTATTATTACACTTCTTGCTTTTGCACTTTGTATCGAAGGTTTAATGCGTACAAATATGAATATGGCAATGGTATGTATGGTAAATTCAACTGCTGCCATTCAACTTCAACATTCATTTTCTGGTACATTCCATTTTACTTCTTAAACTTTATGTTAGACTCATGCATCCAACAAATAGAACTCTACCTGAGGTTAAATTGCAAATAAATATTAAATATTACTTCCCACTTCATTTCTCAACATGCTAATTTAATCTTTAACCATTCTAGCTTCATTTAAAGGATTTGATATTAAGGTTTGTCCGCCATGATAACAACTGTTGCAACATATTGTTGTAAAGTTCATTTGTTTTAAGTTAAGATATCTGATGGAATGCTTTGAAATTTTTTTCAGCTCAAAAACCTAAAGAATCACTAGTGAACTATAGCCAAGCCATTTTGCCTGATTCATGTACGAGAATATTTGAACAGAAACGAAGTTATGTAAGCTTGTTTCTGTAGTCGATGATAATGTTTCTTGAGATCATTTGTGCGATTTGGATTGCTGAATTAATTAGGGCAGTTGTTTTATTTTTAACTTTGTTTTGAGAGAGAGAGAGCTCATTATTGGTCTATCTTCTCGTTATTGTTCTTTTAGAATGGTGATTTGCTGTGGACAAGTCAAGAACAGGCATGGATTTTTGTCGCATTTTATGTTGGCGGTCTGCTTGTTGTATTTCCAGGAAGTAAATATTGCTTATTTAATTAATATTTTTTTTTCCATAAATGAAACCTAAGAAAAGAAATCAGCGGGAGTATCTTCAAGCAGCAAGAGATTAGAGGGCATAATGATGATGTTACTCAATTTAAATCAGCTTATTTCATGTTATCTGTGCGACCGGATGGGCCCAGCTTACACCGTACAAGGTGGAGCAATTGTCAATATTATTGGCTCAATAACCACGCCATATATTTCACGTAATGTTGGTGTTATGGGAGTAATTATTCTACGGTTTCTGATGGGTTGTGGTCAAGGTGTAATGACACCATGTATGCACGTTCTAATCGCTCACTGGTTTCCGTTAGGGGAAAAGAGTACGGCTGTTGCTCTAGCAACTACTGGTAATCAGGTGCTTTTAAACCGTTCATGTTCTTACTTTTGTAAAAGTCGATTTAAAATTTGAGTTTACAGATCTTGAAATTTTTGATGCCAAATATTCTTGGACACAGCAACGACGAACTTAAATTTTTTTTAGTTGTCCATAATTTTTGCAATGTTCGTCACTGCTGAACTCTGTCAAGTGTCACTTCTTGGTGGATGGCCAGCTGCATTTTATCTCTACAGTAAGCTGCTACAATCCTTATTTTTTTGTGCATTGACTGATATTTTATGAAAACTCTTGAGATCGAGTTATGGAAATCTTTCATGAGCTAGTTGCTGCTGTTGCTGTTGCTGCTACTGCTACTACTACCACCACTACTACTACTACTACTACTACTACTACTACTAAGTAGTAGTA
>JABVXS010000913.1:0-21172 GCA_013365335.1 Madathamugadia hiepei | reverse complement strand
TACATGACGAACTCCCAAGTTAGCACTTCAGCTAGAAGTGGAGGGCAAGCGACCCCGAGGAATACCAAAACAACGATGGCAAGACACGTTAAATCGAGACCTAAGAATTGCTGGATTAACAACTGACATAGCACAGAACGGAGAAGTATGGAGACAACGCTCCAAAGTAGCGGACCCCGTATCTCAGTGAGACAAACGCTAACAGGAAAAAAAAATTAAGCTGAACCTCTACAGAGAATGTACAGAAGTCCTGACTGATCTTTGCTTTCTGTTTCTAATTAGTTCTCCTTCAAAACCACCAGAATTTCTTATGGAACAAGTCAACAACTTTTTTCATTACGAAGTTCTTGTTTTGAGAGTCAGAAATTATGCAGTTTACTTTGAATGCCTTCTATTTATTTGACGGTATCAAACTGCATTCAAAAAATGTAGATAAAGTTTTTTTAAAACATTAAGACTTTTTCAGCAGAGGTGTGTGCCAGCTGAACTGATTCTTGGTCTTTTATTTTTCATCATCAATCTGTTTCAAGTGAAGGCAAGTATTCAAGTTTTACTCGATTCGCATCAGTTCCACTTTTTTCATCCGTTGTGACGTTTCCCGATAAGACTGCCTTTTTCCCAAGTTGTATGATCTGTTTCCCCATGTCACCAGTGTTTGGTTTGTCGGCATCATTTCCAACTGTCACTGAAGCATTTATTTGCCTGAATGACGCTTCTGTCAGTTTCTGAAAGCCATGGAACCTTCGAGAAATTCAATAGAGGGTTCGGAAATTATCAGAAACCCAATAAGATCAAGATAATTGTCAGAATTGTTGCTTCAAAGAGTTGTAAAATAGAAGAAATTTTAAAGTACAATGAAAATAAAAAAAGTTCATTTGAGCACATTTCCTGCAATTTTCATCTTTTTATTCCACTCGATATGCCCCCAGTATCGTATTTTTCAAAATTTCGGTAGTGAAATGGTGCCACTCCTTCATTTCATGAGATAATATGGGAAGAAAATTAGGAACAACTGGAATTTCCTGATGACTTAATGACTGCATCAGAGAAATTATTAAACGCTACCGTAAACATGAAAGGAATCAGAAACCATTTTAAGGTCGAAATTTGAATGATATTTTCTGAAAACAATCTCACATTTTATTGTTGCTGCATATTCCGAATCGTCGGTTTAAGAACACAAAAAAATTAAACGTTAAAGAAGGATGTATTGCTAGATGTTCCGATGGTTTCACAGGTATCAACTATTCTAATTCAGAAGATCTGTGTGATGAAGCTAATTGACTTCCAAAATTTCAGACGCTAATTTATGATGGAACTATGAAGCAAATATTTCACATTTCAACGCTTCATTTATATCGAATCAATTTCAAAACAATGGAAAATGGTGCGATCATCTTTAAACAACACCGTTTTAAAATATAATGTCTGAAAAAGAGACCTGTAAATAATTCATTTAACAGATTTGTAGCATTTCTATTTCAGATAATCGCTATCTTTTGAAGAAACCATTTCATTCAGTTGGAATTTTTTTTCAAAATGAATGCTTAACAAAATATTTCAACCACTAATGACATTGTACTCGTCGCCAAACTTTCCGTTTCGTTTGACAAGTTTTCGGCAAACTAGTTCTTTCATGAATATTAGATGGAATTTACTCTGTGCGAATGATTCGTGAATTTAGTACCCTTTTCATTGTATTAGTTATTTGGGATTCTATCCACAAATTTCGTGATTCATAGATTATTTTACTCTTTCAATGTTTGAAATTCACACGATTCATTTCAATCTGACCACACAGATTATGGAAAATTAACTTGTAAATTGATTTAGAATATTTTATATTGCCATATGTTGTCATCGAAATTCCACCAAAAATTTTCATCAAATTTTGACGACATCTGATTTAAACAAGTAACGATCTACAACGATCGTAATTCAATCAGTTTCACGATTTTCGAAATTTGTAAAAAAAAAAAGAATTCATTATCCTGAAATGCTGCTGTTGTGGGGAGTTGAATAAATAAAAGAGATTTTCATATTACAGAACTATCTTTTGGTGTCTTTTATGCAAGTCATTTTCAATTTCTTTAAAACATCGTCGAGAGAAATAAATCAGCAATTGAACGGAAAGAGTGCGGAAAAACAAAAATGCAAATCATTTAGTAGGACGAAATGTTCTGTACAGCCATTTAGCTCAACTTGGTTGCTACTGAACCCGGTTAATATTGTCACGATTTTTTTTCTATCTGTTTTTCCCTTTTTCCTTCTCGTCGATGACCTTACCACACCTTCGCTTTCCAAATAAATTTATTCCAAACTACTTCATTCCTATTTCACTCGAACATACATTTAAGCTGCTTAATGCAATAATATTTTACTTTATATTATTACATCGATCGAGTTGACATAAAGCAGCAGCTTTTTATGTTTCCGCTTATTTTTGGTTTCTGTTCAATTGGTACAAGAACATTTCTCACAATATTATCAGTGATGCGGTAATGGTATTGCATTTTAACCAATTTCTCAACATGCTTTTTCACTGCGTCATTGAACTTTTCGCCGTTATTCTCAACATTGCCCAAGGTCAACAGGAATCGCTTAAGGATGATGGAGATTATTGGACAGATTTGCAAAATTCATAGGGTTATTCTTATGTAGTGGGAGACGGTTAGTTAGAATCAGTAGAAGAATCTTCGAGAATGCAAACATTCGAATTTCAGCATGTAATGGCGTGACAGTTTTGACATATCATTTTATTACAGAATTCTGAAATATCACGTATGCAATACCAAAGGTTGAAAAATCCTGAAAGCAGTAAGAAAATTTAATTATACTGAAATGGTTTTTTCGTAATTGTAATACATGAGGTATTTGCAAATTGATAAATCAATTATACATACAGATTTTTTCTTCCATGTTAGCGTTTGTCCAACTTGGTTGCAGGGTCCACTACTTTAGAGCGTTGTCTCCATACGTCTCGGTTCTGTCCATGTCAATTGTTAATCCAGCAATTCTTAGGTCTCGATTTAACGTGTCTTGACACCGTTGTCTTGGTCTTCCTTGGGGTCGTTTTTCTTCTAGTTCTATTTGAAGTCCTGCCCTGGGGAACTTCTGTGCATCGGCTCGTAGGGAGTGACCATACCATTTGAGGCGCAACTCTCGGAGTTTGTTAGTAATGGGAGTTATCCCGTATCGATATCGAATGTCGTCATCCGTTACATGTTCCAACTTTGTTAGTAGCATTTTCGTCTCCATAGAAGCAAGTTTGTGTTCTCTTTCTCTTGTTGTTGGTCAGCATTGGGCCCCATACGTAACCACTGGGCGGATGACAGTCCTGTATATCTTGGACTTGAGGCGATCACTAATCTTCTTGTCGCAAGTGATTCCTGTTGTACTTCGCCATGTCGTCCAGCTTTTCTCGAGTTGATTTCTTCGTCCATGCGACCGTCATTGGATATTGTTGAGCCAAGGTATTTGATGCTGTTGCATTTTGTCAAATTAATTCCATTGATTTGAATCGTACCTTGCTCGTTTCGATGGGTCATCATGTATAAAGTTGTCGCTAAAATAGCGAAGCTAGAGCTACAAGGATCATATTGGCGCCTCAATGTTGGAGTTTTGATGTGCTCCTGTCAAAGTTATCAGGCGCCAAAATGTCGAGTTTATGATGTACTTTTGCTCGCCATCTGGTAAAGTACGATATGTCCCGATCTGATTGGTCCACGACAATGGGATCATGTGTAACAGTGGATTGTAACTCCGAGATGTTTATTGTTGTTCACTCGAAGTTCGCTCAGCTTACGACTGGAATCGACCTTCTCAACTAGCTCTACTTCGACTCATACTACTTTGGATAGTATCACAGGCTCAATGAACTGGGTCAACAGCAAATGGAGAAAACGTTATTGTTCTCACAAGAGTCTTCTTGATATTTAGCTGCAATCCGAACTCTGCGAGGCGATTGTACCAGTTCTGTATTTGTTGTTCGAGTTCAGTTTTGTTAGCTGCGGCTTGCAGTTTATCGTCTGCATATAACACAGAAAATTCATTAGAACGATGTCATCACATGCAAGGTGTCAGTAAGAACGGAGAAGTGAGGAAAGGAAGATTACTAATATGTTTGATTCATCGATCGCTGTTTACTCATTTAGAAAATTTTTAAACAGTTTAATGAAAAACAAACGTGAATTTGGGCATTTCTATCAGTATAGCTGGAAGGTTCAGGAAACAAAGAATAATAATGGTAGAACGAAGAATTTAATGTTTAGTGTATCGAGGAATTCCAAAATAAAATACTTCATGCGTCTGCGAAACATATGTAGCATCGGCAATGCTGCAAATCTTTTAATTTTAATTTTCATCTCATTTGAATTTTTACTTGTCACTTATTACTTTTTTTCTAGAAATTTAGATAGGCTAAAAATGCATGGATGAAGAAACCCAATGTAACGGTACGATATTATCGTAATTCGAATGAAGTACTACTATTCCCCAACTTTGAAGTACTTGAAACGGAATCTAGGAAATCATCACTACTTTGTCATTTGTAAGTTCACCGTAGACCATATATCATAATAGAATTGTGAGATGTTTCCGCATTTCGATTACTCATTGTGCTAGTTTAGTTCAACAGCAATAAGTTTTAATTTTGCTTAATTTTCCCAGATTTTATACACCTTCGCGATGTACACTAATTGAAGAGCGGGATCGAAATCGTGAATTGTAAATTTATAGCTGCTGAAAAAAATTTTAAACAGTGAGTTCATTACATAGCGACCGTATTCAACTTGTATTTGCCATAAAAGATATTCAAGAAAAAAATACGAAGCTCGAAAGAATTCCTGAATCAGAATCAAAAAAATATTGTGCAATGTCGAAAAATAAATAAAAATGGATGTTAATATAAGGTATCGAATTACTTCAAAGGTCAAATTTAGTAGTTCAGGAAAGAAGTGCATCAATTGAGTCATAAAAAATTATCAATTAAGAAAAACCATTCATTATGCGAACAATGGGATCAGAATTAGACAATGTTAACACTAATCGTTGACAACTTGATGGAAAATGATCAAGAGAGTCAGAGAGAATATGCCAATCGTAGATGTCTGACGTATGCAACGTAACATACTGTGAAATCAGTGCAAGCGCTGCGTCAGCTTCTTTCTTCCCACAACTTTCTTTCACTATCACTGCAAATTTTAACAAAATTCGATTAAAATTCTAAATCGGTAAAATATAAATTTTAATTGATTAACGAAACCGTTGAACATATCTGATTAACCAAAATAATAAGCGTGATGTTGGGGAGCATCACGTGAAAATATTCTTTCTCTTGCTTGAAAGTTTCAGGTAATAAGTTTTGGATAGTAGGATTTAACCTTGCCACTGCACAAAATGACCAAACAGGACTTCCCAAGTTCTACGCAAAATTATAATACATAATTGAAACATTGCAATTTTCTTTTTTTCAACTTACATTCTTCGCATTGCAAGTAACATGACTGGAAAGAACAGAGCAGGCCAAGTTCTCGCTCATACTTATTTGCTTCTGTTTTAGTGAATACCTAGAAAAAGATGGCATAATCACAAGATTTCATGCTCCAGAATTGATTTCTGGATCTATTGTCACAGAAAGTTATGATTATCTTCCTGATACCTTAACGCCCATTTTCTTTCTTCCACTGAACATGAAAATCAACGTTAAAAACTAAATTTCAAAATATTTTGAAAATATACTGCTGAAATTTGTTACCTTGCCAGGAAATGCCCGTTCTCTGTTTTCGATATTCTTTAATGCTTCCATATGACAAGTTTGATCACATTTCAGAAAAGTCAGCGGTTCTGTCTTTTCCAGGCAACTTCGAGCTTCCAGAAAATGATGCTTCTTGAAACGACACAGAAAATTGGACGGTGAAAACACTCGAACAGCAGTCTGAAATTTTTCGTCAGCATTTCAACAGTGAAGTAAAAATCAAAGTATTTCAGTTGAAATGACCCGATTAAGGAATGGATTTTACAGTTAGCGTATATAACCAAAATGAAACACAATTTAAAAAGGGAAATTTGAAAGAAAGCTACAGAGTAACTTCTGATAGAAATGACCTTTCCTTCTCCTCCATTTTTCTTATCCTGAAATAATGCGTTTACTCTAACTGCACCAAACTGAAACCTATGTAATGTTAAGTGTTCAGTATATTCTGTTTTCTCTTTTTCTTGACAAGATGTGAGATGGTATCGGAATTAATAATCTCGACTCAGTATCATTCTACCCTTGTGATGACATTATTTGCTAGGCTGAATCGAACAAGTGCAGCAAATGTAAGACTTGATAAGAGTCATTTCACTACCAATAGAAATAAACTCATTTCAAGTAAAAAAGGTACATATATGTATCAGGACAGCCTGACAAATCCAGCGGTGACTGCATGATAGCCGTGTACTATTGCATTTTTCTGGTTGTACGTCTGGCCAGCATTCTATTGAAATGAGAATTTTAAGAATTTAAGATATATAGAAATTACAAAGTTAGAATTCTTCATACATGAAAATTATAGTCAAGAATAGAAGAAAATAAAATAGGAATGGTTGCCATAAGACGGCCATTTCCTGAAAAAATTTCATGTCGGAAGAGAATAAAATCCAGCAGAAAGTAGACAGAATTCTACTTTTCCAAATCAATGAGTTTTGTGGAAAAAGTTTAAACTAGCCTGATCATTACACTCATTAATGTAGCACTGAATGCGTTGTTCTGATATATTGCAGTAAGTAACAAATCCAGCGCGATCCAGTACTGCGGGATGCAAAGGAAAATCATAAAAATCGGTGATGCTCAAGTTGAACTCATGTTCGAATACATTTTTCCACTCATCATTGCAATCCTGTAAACTCGGTAATCACAATTCGTTGCATATCGATGAAAATACAATTTATCGATTTCATTATAACCACTAATAAATAAACTTCATCCAGATTTAAGCATCAAATTAGCTCAGCCTTACTTGACTGTCACAAAACGTGATGCGTTCCTTGAAATTCTAAATCTTATAACGTGAATTATCTTCAGCTAATAAATTTATTTCATTAAATATCCTAAACCCCTTCTACAAAGTACACTAGCAAGTTTAAGAAGCCGACATGAGTTACAATCCTCCCGACTGTTATCATTTTTTTTTCACTGATAACAAGCCTATCCAGTTTCTATCACTGAATCAAAATGTTCTTGCAGTTACCTGGAAACATGCGGCATCAGTGGAATTCACATCGGAAACGTACATAAAGTCACGTTTCCATCGAAACTGATGACTAAGCCTGAACTGCCCAATAATAACAGTAATGATAGAAAAGATGCAGCAAAATGGCAATGTACATAGTGGTATACTAATAATGATCATTATGAGCGTAACATCCACCATCCAATGAAGTGTTAACCCAACAATGTAGGTCAGTCTCCCAAATGACATCTTTCACGCATTTCAAACCCGATTCTTGTCCTTCGTATTCATTTAAATGTACCTCTTCATCCCTGTATGATCCTTCATCCATGTAAAAATATTGCACAATTCGCTTGTGATGCAAAAATTATCCGACCCCAAATTCACACAGAATTACCTGAGGGAAAACTTTTGCTGCTGTATGATTTAACACATTTGAAGAGGTGTATCAATCAAACTAATGAAAAACCACAAAAGATGGTGCTGATTAAAGTTAAACTGTTTGACCAACACAAGACCCTTATTATTTGTTGAGTTTAAAGAATCGCACACTCTCTTCGGTGAATGATACACCATCTTGCCGCACAACTCACCAAAAACTCGACATCGAGAAACTGAGCGCATAATGTTCCAAAAGAAAAAAAAGATCCATAACCCTGATTGTCACAACATTTAAGAATTCGAATCTTTATCCACAATTAGGTATTGCACCCTATATGATCAGGTGAAAAAATATACATTAGTATAAATACAGAAGAATAAGAATCTTGGATCTGCTATTACGTTTCCTTGAACTTCGGGTTCCATAGCGAGAGCTTTTGTTTTGTAGTCGAATAAGGGTAATACTTTCGATTTCTGAAAAGAAATTTTTGTCCTTTATCATTATCAGTTCAGTCAAACCTACACGAAATAAGTGAGACATAAAGTTACCTTTTGCGGAGAACGCTTTTAAAACTCAAAACATCCTAATGAAACATCAACACATCTCAAAAAAAATCAAGGAAAAATAGGAAAAAACAAATTCCAAACGTTCAAACGTACTCCAATAAAGTTAAGGATTCTTCATGATCCAAAATCCACTTTCTTTGCTTCGGAGGATTTTGGACCGGAGTTTCATCGGTAATATGATGTAACCACAT
The DNA here is from genome assembly GCA_013365335.1 of Madathamugadia hiepei. Lineage (NCBI taxonomy): Eukaryota > Metazoa > Nematoda > Chromadorea > Rhabditida > Onchocercidae > Madathamugadia > Madathamugadia hiepei. The sequence continues at coordinate 12,819 of JABVXS010000913.1, read as the reverse complement.
ATGCCTATGAAAGTGTGAGTTACGCAAAATTTCAAGTAAAACATCCAAAGCACCTTTCAACTATTATGGTGGTTAAGGAAAAAACTGAAATTCGAAAGGTGAACACATAAAAATATTAACTCACCATTCAGCAGGAACTTGAGAAGCGTCGTAATCAAGCCATACGTGTTCTGGATATTCAACCCAGCGATTTCGCGGCATAAAATAAGAATTGTCCTTGAAAATACATGGAAAATTTAAAGGCTGAACAATGATACCTGTTATTCAACATGAATTTAAAAAAACCATGAAAGAAATGGTCTAACTTCATAATATTTATTGCCGAATTTGTCTTTCCCCATGAGCTTCCCAATTCTTGTTTCATCCATCCTGAACAGGAGACAGAAAATATATCGGAATGAAAAGAAATTAAAAAAATCAAAAATAAGTGGGAGATAAGCAAGACTGCAAACTATCTGAATATGAAATCAATAAACGAGATCATCCCATGGCCAGAAACTAAGTAATTACATACTAACACAAAACGACATTTCAGATATGCTTACAAGTAGCGTTTTTTTGCGAAACCAATCCAGCCACCGCAACCTTTGACTATTTGGAAGAATTTCGTCCATAATCGCAAACCAAGAATTTCTTTCAAACTCATTCAAACCTGGACATAAAGAGATGCCATATCCATACACAAACATCATACAAAATTTCACTCCGCAATAGAACATAACTGCTAGCTCAGAAATGGATATTTTGAACACAAAGTAAACGCAGCGTTGGTAATATGCATTTATCTGCTAAAAGTGCATTAAATCCGCGACAATTCCCCCCACCATAATAAAAACAGTTTCTTTAGTTGAATGAATCGAAAATCTGAATGATGAACAAAATAGTATAATCCCATCTCTCTTTCGACAATAACATGCGGAACACAAGTAACCACCAACATTTTAGAAACTACTCACAGTGCTACCGAACACTAGAATCACCCAATAATTTCTTCGGAAAATTACACGGCATCAAACAAAATTCTATGCTTAGTTTTTCTTCTTTCCCTTACCTTTCTACTTTCTTTCTTCCCTTTAAAGAATGAAGATATGGGAGACCTATGAATATCCAAAATGCAATAATATTCAAAGGATGTACAGAGCCAGTAAGCAAAACACATAAAGAAATGACGAAAATTTTTTTATTCCTGATCCCTAAGCAACAACACTCTCATTAGAAAAATATAAAAAGTTAAAAATTGAAAAATGAAATATTGTAATACTTTTCTTCAACCATGAGACATGCACTCCCAACACGTTATTGGCCATCTTCGGGACTTCACCCATGCGGTGATATTACTAAAGTGTCAAAGCAAAATTAGTTATCATGTGATAAACCGAGACAAAACAGCAAGAATTACAGAGAACATGAACACTATACAAGTTTCGCAACAATAACTGCATTCAATAAGCATGCTTCTTTGAGAGTGATGTTTTCTTGTTCGATCACTTTATTCGGAAAGGTTGTCATTAAACTAAACGGCTGGAATGCATAATGTGGTGCTGCGCTGAAAAATATAGTAAAAATTCATACCATACTTAGTTATTGCATAAATGACACATTTCATCGCTAAAAGCACCATACACGAAAGAATATACTCAAAAATATTTAAACTGAAAAACTGCAACTTACATTAAGAGAAAATCCCGAATATCTCCAACTGTATGATTATGATTAAACCGCCCAACAATCCGCCCTCCATTTGGTAGTCGAATTTGCACATCAGTAATGGGCTCTCCATCAACTAACTTTACCGCTTCTTGAGCTTTCTTGACACAATCCGAATCTAAATTATCCAAAACCCAGTTATTTTTAATCGCTGAAAGTTATCGACCCAGCAAAAAGCTGCAACGTACAAATAACAGACTAAAAAACTGAATTCAGAATACATACATCACCAAATACAAATCAATGGACAAAAAGAAATTCAGCAGGACATATTGAGATCACAGAAATTTTTTTCCAGAGCATCATACATAACTTACCTATAAATTCACTGCTCGCTTGATTAGCACAACGACTCGTTCTTTGCTCCGAATCTTCGAAAGAAACTATAGCTGGCACAATTTCACCTAGTCTCTGTCCTTGTCCACTAAACGGTTTCGATTCAGATACGTATGATCCCTGCCGACGTTCCATCTGAATGTCGATAATTTTATCCGGATACTGCCGTATAATCTCACTCGGGATGTGCCTAAACTCCTTTAATACATGAAGCGACATAATTCACACACTCCATAATTGTACAGTTGTGCAAACACCAGAAATCGTTTAAATTAACATAATTATTTTGAAAAATTTTCCACTGAAACATTTCTATTAATACCGGTATGAACAATCTTTTAAGCGATCTAATTACACCATTAGTAAAGTTTTCCATTCAACTTATAAGTCGATTAAAAGCTGGTTTCACTAGCTCAGTTAACCACTAAACGCAAGATTTCTCCGACTTGCTTGACGTGTCAGATATTTTATCACATTCTCCCTTCTCAATGACAGCTAAAATCGTTGCTTATTGAAGAATTATACGGATATCTCAACAAAAATTATTCGTTCTAGCTAAAAAAAACTCACTAAGTTAGCTGCAATTTTAGTTTCTGAAAAACGGTGCAAATACACTAGAGCCTAAGAGAGTATTTAACACTACCCCTACGCCACAGAAACTTTTAGATTGATGGACCGAAAAAATCAAAGTGACCCCTCGCAAATTGACTGCATAAAGGAATGATTTGGCGGATCGCTGTACGATCGGAGTGGACCATCATCTACAGTAAATCCATTTTCCCACATGAAGAGCGTCACTTCTTGCTGAAACAGTTGCAGGATTGGCTATTTTGGATTTCCTTTTGAAAAAACTAAAACATTCCAAAATTTTAATTACCAAAGAAACATCGAAATACTTACTGTTTCAGCATTGCTCGATTCAATCAACTCAGACGGGTTTGAAGTATCCCCTAAACGATAACCTTTACCAACTGAAGCAAACTTCAGCGCATCACGAGTTCCCAATTTGGCTTTGTCATCCGCTGATAGAGACTCAGCACCATGTGCACGAGCTGAATTGAAGAACTTTGAAACGATGTCTTCATTACGTGAGTTACCTGATCCAAGCACTACATTTCCACTGAAATATTTGATACGTTAAGTTAATAGTTGGAATGCCCTAACAACTTTATTACTCATGATCCATATTTCAGATTTTCCTTCGCAACATGCTTCGACAGAATAGAATAAAAACGTTCAAGCATACCAAATATTAAGTGCATATTTGAATAAAGCTTATTGTAGTGGAAGCTAAAAACATATCGAATTAACCTATGTTCGCTTCCACCGACAAAAAATCCTTGGTGACGCTTCCCTTCATCACTAGACGAACTACTGCTCCTGCCCTTTGATTTTTTACATGAAGGTAAAGTAGCAATCCTGAAACAACTTATACTAAATAAATGGAGGGTTAAATTCTTGCAAACATCGACAGGTCTGCAACAAGTTCCAGTATTCTTTATACTTATCCTTTGAAGTCAAACAAAAAAAACAGCAAAATTTCAAATTATAGCGAGCTCCATTAAGCCCAAAACTTCCACACTAATCCTAACCATTAAATTTGACATTTTCTCGGTTTTACTGAAGTTCCTACGATGCCTTTTTTTACATTTTAAAACACTTAACCATCATAATATACACAGTATGATAAGATGCAGATCACGTAGGCATTGCTTGATTGTTCAAACATAAGACTGATGAAATGAATGACAAACCTGCGACTCATTGTATGTTATGGTATCAATGATTACAAGAACAGAAGTGTTGTGAAAACAAAAAACTCTGAAACAATGGTACGGTAAACCATGTAAACGCAAAAGTTAGACCACATAATGTTGCTTACTTTCACTATTCTTATTTTCAACTTATCAACCCCTATTCCATATCAGTTCCACGTACACGAATAAATCTCAAATTAAAAACGACGATTCCCAGAACCAGACATCTCCGTTCCGTCTTCTCCAGATACAGCTTCATTCGTGTCTTAAGGACTCTAATGAAAACTTTATCCCTCCCTTGCACTCGATTACAATGTGGCATGCACGCGCCAACCCTTCTTCAATATCGTTTGTCGTTGTCTTTAGAAATTTATTAAAATATTGAACATGTTAGCAGAACGATACGAACAAACAACAAGTACACGTGCGTGCAACTAACGATGTAAACACTTCACGAGAACGCTCAACAGTTAGAAATCTAAAACAGTAAAAAAATAGCACTTGAAAGTTGCGTGGAGAAAAATGGTTGGAAACCGAAACTAAATTGTTAAAAACTGTTTTTTTAAGGTTTCGTTAAAACTTTAATCTAAAATTTAGAGCTCTGTTAAGTTAAATGTATCTGAACATACTATGTCGCTTTCATTGATATCAGACTGATTCTGATGCAAACTAAGAAATATCTGTCTGTCACATATCTTACAGAACCTCCCATCTTCCCATTTCCATTAAAGATATCGTTATTTTAAGTTCATAAGATGATGGAACAGTTTTTGAATAAAGGCACTTCATGCTTTGACATGTTTTTTTTTCCTTAGGTTTTAAAACTTTGAGTTATTTTGAACTTTTCGATAAAAAAAACAAATTAAAAATGAAGCATTCTTGGATAATCTTCTTTACTTTATCCTCGTTACTCTTCACCCGAAATATCTGCCTTGATGAACATTGCCGGCGTCCTCATCAACACTGCCGGCGTCATCATCATCATTGCTGCTTTCGTCAGTATTATCGTTGCAATTGCCTGTGTTCTGATATCCGGAACACCCTAAAATTTTTATATGGATCAAAGCAGTGTTTCGAGCGTAAAACTAATTAATTGGTCTAAATTTTTACTGCACTAATTATAATACAAACCGCTGAAAGTTTCTCAACTGAACACCTTACCAGGCTGTTGATCATACGTCTCCATTGACCTGTTCACATTCATGATACCAAACCTAAAATTCATGCTAATCGACATCAGCCAATACGAAACTACTGTTGACCGTAACGATACCTAGGAAATCGTAGGGATTAATCAACACTGTGACTAATTAAGAACGCATTTGTTGCTGGACTTTACAGATTCTTTTGCGGAACAGAGTAATAACTTAATTTCCATTGTAGTTTGTGAGCTGGATGGATGACAGAAGAAGCTGCTGTCGCTTGCGATGTCGATTGATGTTCGCTTCAAATACCGTTACCAGACGTCGCGACTCATCCAGAATTTGTCGTGACTTATCCACCAAGCGTTTTCGCTCCAGAAGCTACAATCGCTTATTTATTACATATCATATGTGAGCTTAAAATTGCAATTTTTTCGCTAGTGGATCAGAATCCTGAACAGCTTTATTATTATACTATAGTGCTGTTTTCTGCAAAATATACTGCTAAAGTTAACCTTTGCTTCACGTATTCTTCGCGATTCCTCCAGCTGAATTTGCAGATTTTCCGAGACATATTGAGCGATGTTTCGCAACTTCATGACACGATGGAACACTCTTTTCACTTCCTGAACATTCCAAGACTAATGAAAAAAAATAATGGAAAACTGACTTAAAAAAAACTTTTGAAATGACTTACGTCAGCAGTTTCCCGCATTGTTACGCGTAACTCATCCATACTCTGCTTCATGATATTCATTTGTTCCTCAAGAATACGCTTTCTCTTCTCAAATGGTATTGAATTCTTTGGACTTTTTTTTGATGGAAAGTTTCGTTTATCCATGGTGTTTTCTTTCTATCGCTGTATTCTGAAATTCACATCTGGTATAAACATTGTGGCAGACAAAATCCAGACTTTCTAAATCGATCTTGGAAAAAGCAGTTAAAGTAGTGTGCATAAGCTCTCCGCTGAGATTTTTAAATCCAAAAATCAAAAGCCGGAAATTCGATCGAACAGTAATATTGCGGTGCGTTACTGTTTTCGAAAAGTACATCCCAAATTATGATTTAATGTGATGCAAAATCACTGTTAAGTGATGTCATTTGCATGAAGTCAGGAAAATGAAAAATTTTTAATTGGCTTAGGCTCATGGAGGGCAGTAGGCATATATTTGTCATCAGACTGAACTTGGTGATTAAAATTCCTAAAATGAAAAAAATCATTGAAAATCTTAACCCTACGAAGTCTTTGATTATCATTAAGCAATTATCGATTCACCCTAAAAATAAACCTAACTGAAAACTACCGTAACCAGTATCGTTGCTTATTCTTAAAGCTAAATGAATGACAGCAAAGTTTAATAAATTAAAAGAAGAAATGCACGAATTCACATTATAAACAATTTAACAAATCCAGAATGGAAGCCTAAAAATGAAACAGAGAGCTAGGTAAGAGACAACCGGATCACGAGGAGTGAGGCGATAGAAGTGATTTTCATCAAGCGAACTGTACGAGGACACGAAACATGCAAATTTTTTCAGGAGCAGTCTAAAAGTAGGTAGGCTGTCTTCACGCAATGCAATGCAATATCCAAATTTCGAAACTGTCAGACTTGCAACTGGACTAGGAGGAATCGTAGCTTACAATATTTTTTATGTTAATCGATTCGATTTTTCAGGGATCCAATCTTTGTTGAAACCATTGGTATCTACAGGTACGTGTCGGTGAAGAATCCAAGTTTCTTTTTTTCTTAACATGACTTTTTCAACTCATATAATTTGAAAACTTCGACCTGAAAACAAATTATCACTAATTGACCTTGAAGTTGAAGTTGAACCATCAGTACAATCTGTACCATTCTAACTTGCCCCTTGAATGTCAAATAGAGAACCACCAAGAAGTCTGATAAAATAGTTTAAATCCAAACAAAATGTACTTCACTTGAAATTCAATAAATTTCACGACACTGGAAACATTTTCCAATTTCATATTCTGTCGAATATTTGCTTTACCTTGAAAAAAACAAGTTCAGATCAATAATTACAATAACGGAAACCATATTGGTCAGTTCGAACAAGAATGGTCGTCTCGAATTCAGAATCTCTCGAATAAATGGTTCGAGGCAGCTCAATGCATGGAAGCATTTTAGTCAATCAATGCTTCGTTTTCAATCACAAAAATCATATTTTATCCGATTACCTACTGTAAGCATCATTTATTACCTTTCCAACTTAAGGATGCTTCATTAGCGCTTAATGATCATTTTATGCACCAGTTGACGTATGAAATTATTCAGTTAACAGAAATGTTTCATCCCGAATGCCAGATTTCTCTTTTCCTTCTGAAGCTACAGTGATGCACACGAAGTGGGCTGTACAGCCAAGAATAAATTAGTAAAATTCTAATTGATACCGCATTTGGAGTATATATTTATATAGATTTATTTTCAGAATCTGTTAACTTTATAATTTCATCCATCAACTAGTTTTGCAGATTTTTAAAACATTTTTCATGATGTTGCTGTTGTCAATCTGAAATTTGATTTCAGTTAGAATTTTTTGCAAGACTTTTCCTCAAAATATTCATTAAATCTAAATTTCTTGAAAGATAAACTTTAATTATTCATGGCGACGAAACAAGTTCACGCTGACTGTTGTAAATCGATAGCACTTGATGTGATCATCCCTGATATCAATGGTACTTCGGATGGCGACATTTCCGGTCATACTGTCTTTTCCGATGAAAAGAAAAAACGAAATTCTTCTTACATGCTTTGTTTCCTTGTTTTTAATGATGAAACTTAATGAAATATTGCGATTACAGAACAGAGTCAAACAATTTAGAAGCCAGTTTGCATTAGTGTGTACGGATACCATTTTCAACAAATATCTCACTGTTCCACCGTTTAATAGGATTTGATTGAACTGTTGAGTTCACTTGATGTCGCAGATGTCGAATGGGGGATAGCGAAATTATAATTCACCGTAAAACAAAGCTTCAGTATATATCTGTTGCTTCTAGTAAACCACTGGTAACACACAATTTCTATGAGATTCACTTTATCATTCAGTTGGAATTTCGAACTTGCCTCAATGATTGTTTCATTTTCAGATTCTTCAGCAGATTTATCGCGATATTCATCTGAACGAATCAAAGTGGATGGAGCAATTTCACTGACATTTTGATCCACATTGCGATTAATTCATAAGTGGTAATTGACATCCTTCAAGATCTGACTCTTCCATATCTAATCACTTATTGCTTTCTTTTTGAATATAAACATTCAGAACATTCTTCGGTCGTTTCTCTGAGCTTTAAAATATATTGAAACTGATAAATCGAGAGTAAAATGAAAGATTTCGGAGGAATAACTGCTTTTACTGACGAATTTTGATCACTTATCATTTAATTAAGTTCATTATGTTTGATGAAGAAAATATACTTCGTCCTAAATGAATTAAATGAAAAACAGTGAAAAAAATTAATTTCTTCATTTGAGATGTTACATTCCCTTCGTATGTTTTTATCATAAAAGCATTGTTATGAATAAATTAAAAACACAAATCAGCTTCTATGCGGTCAGAAATTGTCCCAAATTGGCAAACAGGCAAGCTAAGTTCATCTTGATTACACATGATAATATATATCATCACTTATGATCATCAAACGATTAGAATGAAATAAAACAACTTATAGTGATAAACAAGGCTGATAAATTCCATACAATTACCAGTAGTTTACCAGTTCTCCGATTCAGCACAGATAAAAGTTTGTAAGCATTAACGTACAACTGTACTGGATGCCCGATAATCGAATAGCTTCGTACAGCACCTTTAGCTTAGACATTTCGTCATTTTAATAAGCTCTGAGAAACAATGGAAAACAGTGGATAAGCATTTCTACATAACTAACACTTAAAACTTAAATAAGATTTAAGTTTCCTAGTTGTTGCTCAGCATAACTGCAATTTTTTTGCCCGTATGAAGAAGATCTTCGCAGGAAGATGAATGATGATTAATTGGGAATGTACGGACTGGTGATTGATAATATCTTTCCAGTGTATCGATCAACCACATTGATTTTATGGATGACGTGATGTGGTAAACGTGGACAGAAAGGTGGGAATTTAGATTCTTCACAGATATTTAAAGTGGGTTTTTTTTTTCTAATTGTATTAATTCACTTAGCATCGATCCATCATTGCATTCATTTTGGAATTTTTACTTTAAAACTTTTTTTTTTTTAAAGAAATTGAAGTTGAGAATGTCACACTTATTGCCTTCATTTCTCTGAACTGCCCACCACCCTTCAAGAATTTTGTCTTAAAATTGCAAAACAACATTTTTCTTCGCGAATTATCTGGAAGTTACAGAGAGGAAGTGAAATATGTGGGATATAATCCTTGTTAATATTAGGTAGAAGGTAATAGTGCAAGAGAGAGACATCCGGTTAGATGCTTTTAGATTTTCTCCTTCGAACAAGTTTTTAAGAACGTTGATCAATGGTCATTTCCAATTTTAACAAAAAACCAAAACCCTCAAATGACATCTTCGCTAGGCCATCCATAAAAGAGTTGAGGGAACTTCTTACTTGGATGATAGCCTTGCTGTCGCCTATGACATCAGAATCTGTCATTCTGGAAGGAATGAAATACTTAGCAGAGGGAGGGGAGAGGGTAGCAGTGCAGCACGGATGGCGGAGAGAGCCACAAGGAGATGGGTGGATGGGCTTGTTGTTGCACCATCTGTGTAGCTCGTAACTATGCCAGCTGAAGATTTCCAATAAATAGGCTGTTTATGAAGAAGGAGGGCACTAAGAAGTTCGAGTTACTTAGGTCATTGTCCACCCTCAGTTGCTCGTCATCTGTCACTCGTCTCCTGTTCTCCGTTCTCTCTGCCACTCAAACAGCTGTCTAAGGTCATATTTCATCAAGCCATTTACGTGGCTCTTCAACTTGATGATGTGCTTTATTTGTAGAGTGCAACAAAACCAGCTGTACAGCTTTCCCATTTAATATGATTTTCTACTGGTCACTTCACTACCTCTCTGGTCATCACTAACTCTAGTAATCACTTCCTGATGGTCACTGAGAAGTTAGATCTTTCAATGCAACGACAATCTTACTACCCTCCATTACTTTTTCTTGCCCTCATCTTAACTACTTTCTCTTTTCCTCAACGTAAGTTATCATCTACATTTTTTTGCTTTTTTTGGGATTATCTGAACTTCATAAGTATTAAGCCTTATATGATTTCTCTTGGAACTTAATCAATAAAAAAATTTAATGGAACTTGATGAAAAATTAACTTGATCTTTTCAGGTTTGCTAAAAATTTCCTCTTGCCTCGTTGAGATTAGCAGAATGATTTTTTTTTTAATTGCTGAATGACTACTTTTTCTCAGTCATAAATGTAGGATTGGCGGATGACTTAAGCTGCGGAAAACAAACTTTTTCTGCTCTAAGTGCCGATCTTGGCTTCCTCCATATCATTCAAGGGATTACTGTTTTGGCCCCATTATCACTATTCTATGTATATATCGACGTCTGTGATGAAACTGCTAGTATTCAACTGCGAACCAATAATGGATCTCCTTTGGTTTGTTTGAAAGCCAATAATTCCTTCAACAATTTCAACTTCTCGTCTTTCTCTTTTGGAAATGACAAATTAAGTGCTATCAAATGTTCAATTAAATATTAAAAATTTTCATGTACGCATAATTACCACCATGGCAATCAAACAAAAAAATTTTGCCTCATTCTTGCAAAATATCATTTGTATTTGATTGTAAATTCAATATTAAGATTTTGTATTCCTCACTGTCGACTGCTTCTTCGGAATGGCAAACTCTGGATGTGCTTGCAAAAAGGATTTCTGTTGTCCCCGTCTACGATTCCGATACGGACATCATTCCCACTGTTGTAATTTCTGCTTGCAAATATTGTAAGTGTTTGAGAAGAAAAGCAAAATTTAAATCTAACGGGAAAACCTGATTTAGTTCTACATTTGGGATGTTGGGTGCGTACGTGAAGAAATCATTGTAGTTGAGAGAGGTGGAAAATATAGAATTATAAAGTAATTTTGAACTAAATTGAGGAGAATACTAAGCTTATTTTTCAAACTTAAAAGATGCAAACTGCAGTGAAATTTGCGAAATCTTTGAAAAATATTTTGAGCGACGCAAACATCATATTTCGATTATGATATGTATGCCGTTGATATGCAAAAGACTGGCATTGTTTCGACGTATGAAAGCCACCTGATCGTCACGTTTCGCACATTTGAAAAAGGAATATTTGCATTCTCGATGGCCGAACAAGGCGATTTATTAATTGCTCAAATTGTTCACGGCAAAATCTTTGTTATTTTTGATTTTGGTTAGTTATGTATTACAATTAATCAAATTCAAATTTATTTTTCTCAATTAGAATGAACTAATTTCCTCTCAGGAAATTTCACAACAAACTTTAGGCTCGCTTACGCAGACAGTAATGTCTGGAGGGATAGCACTGAACGATGGCGAATGGCATGAAATGCGTTGGATTCATCAGTTTGATTCTGCACAATTATATGTGGACGGAGTTACCCTGAACACTACTGCTTTGTCTGGTTCGTACAGAAAGTTAGATTTTGGTACAACGATGTTTGTCGGTGGACGACCAACGGATGATATGAATTCCGGCATTGAGACGAGCTATCATGGATGTTTCGCTCGGGTCGTGCTCAATAATGTTGACCTCTTGTCCGAAATACCCAGGTCACTGCGCAAGGACTGCCAGGTATTCGAACTTTTTTGCATTTTGTATTCTAAAAAGCCTACAATAAAGGTAAAATGATAATATAAAAGCGCCAGACAAATTCAAATTACAATATGAGGTCATGTGGTGGGGTTAGCTTAACCTATGAAAGAAATTTGTGTAAAACATTAAAGTTTAAATATTTCAAAAGTTTTAAAAATTTTTTGATTACAAATATTTCTTTAATTGCAGTTGCCAAAATCACTACCGATGACCATAATGAATGGTGGATATGTGTCAATACCATTTTCATTTTTACCATTTTCGTTTGAATTTCGTATTCTACCTCAGCCAAGTTCCATATTATTACTAACAAATTCAAAAAACAAATCGCTAGCTCAGATATCACTTAACAAAGGCTTACTGGTTTTAACAATGTTTTCTGCTATGTCTGAAGTTGAGCAACTGTCTCAGTCAGGTCTCAAGTTGATCTTAAATTCCGCCTAATTACTTGAAGTTGCCAATCTATCATATTGCTGTATATATCAAATGTTTTCTGCAGAAAAGAAAACTTTATCGACTTCGATTTTTTTGAGAAAAAAAAATTTTAAATACCTTAATGATATCTTTCAATAACAGGTAAATTAGTCAATGATGGTAGTTGGCATTCGTTATCATTGATGATTTTGGGATCACGATTAAATGTTGACGTGGACAGCATCACAATGCTTTGGTTAGAAGGAAATGAAGTACGAAATTTGGCTAAACAACTTGGTCACTTTCATTTGTCGGCTGTGGGATGTTATCGATCGACTACTGTAGCTTTCAAATCATCGAACTTAATTGGGAATGTCACATTGGATGGCTGTCACTTTCGACAAAGGTCCTTAATTTCTTCTCTAAATATCTTTTAGAATGCAAATAAAGCTTAGAACGGACTAATTATAAGGGTGTATTGGTCTTATGCTGCGATCACCGCAAAAAACTAATTTTTATTCTAAAATTCCTTGTTCGGTCGATTTCTCAACGAGTCTCCTTGTGTCGACCCTACAACTCCTTGCCAGCTTGCTCGGAAAGAAGTTGTGTTAACCATTGTCTTAAGTCACTCGCTGGTTAGACGAACCATGATTCGCATCATCTCTCC
>JABVXS010000912.1:0-21179 GCA_013365335.1 Madathamugadia hiepei | reverse complement strand
CAATAAAATCATTGGGCAAAGTGTTCAAATCTAAGATGATTTCTTTGCCGATAAAAATCGGGTTATAAACAGTCTTAACAATTTATCGTTTTTTTTTTTGAAGGAAGTTTAAAATGTAATTGAAATTGGTTGCTACGACTACCTGTTTCAATCTATTTTAAATTTATCGCTATTTCTATTTCGACTTTTTATTATTATTTTTCCTAATATACTAAATATTTTATGAAATCAAATTACTGGTATAAAATATGAAAATGACACATTGCTACGAAACGACTGATGAATATAATCCCTTCCAAACACAAGCAAATTTCCTGCTAGAAAAGTAACAGAAAAAACTAGGATGATGTGAGAATAAGGAGGTGTAGTTCAGTAGTTCCTTTTCTAAGTGATTTAATGCATTAATTGAAGTTGTAATTTAGCTAACAGTTCATCATCATATGCAGACATTGTAAATCCATCATGCATGCATGCACACAAATAAGGACAACTGATTACTTCAACTTTTACTTAGCGTTGTGAGGATTATAGAATTTAGAGAACTGATGCTAGAAGTGTTTTTAAAATGTTTTTGGTGAAGACGTTGCCAAGGTTACCCACGATATTGCAACAAAATTGCAGCTGATTAATTCATCATATTTCTTGCTAAACTTCATTCTTCGCATAGTTCCATTTAAAACATAACCTAAAGCAGCAATCAAATGTTAATGCAATTTTAATTTGAAAAAAAAAAAATCAATCCAGCCAGCAAAATTTTTCCTAAAGTGATGAAACAAAATGGAAATACATACTTCCGTTCAAACCAACTTTAACTTCCTGCCCCTATTTGTGATATAGCAGATAATGAAACTTCACTTCTGAACTGAGTAGAAAGTAAGCCCTTCGATTTCTTTAAATCTCGTTTTAAAAGAAGTTCAACACAATTTTTTGTGTCATTATATCCCTTCTTTTGATTGATGACTCACTACGATTTAATCATTGACTGCGTTTTGATTTCCTAATTGAAGATGAAAATTTTCAAATATTTAAGATGTCAAATTTTTATCATTGAAGTGAGATAATGACAAGATTTCGCAACCAGCACTCTATCCCCCTTTCCTGATTTATCGAAATAATTCCAAAACCTTGCAAATGACAATTAAATGGAATCACGGAATCACGCAGCACCTCAATATACGTTACATTTAAATGCAATCCGATTAGTGTATTATTACCACATTGAATGACAAGGACAAAGTATTGAATGCCTAGAATTTCATTTGTTGTGTAAAAAAAACTCTCGAAACAAAAAACCCTACAGATTACCGAACTGATGACGATGTGATTTCTTTCAAGGTCATTCTGATAACTTTCATTTCCAATCAAGTCTGTTTTCAAAATTTCAAATGACACAAATAAAACCTCAGCAATAATTAAAACGTCCTATGAATTTGCAGTAATCCTACAAACTGACTATAACAGCCTACTTTCCACGTAATTGCGAGCCCATACCTATGCATTGATCATGTTTGCTACCTTGTTTTAACATCAACAGACTATTACACGTTCCTAAAACAAAAGAAATCTAATCCCAAAATCGAAAAACTCATCTTAAAAACGATGTGTTTGGCTAAATACTTTATATGTTCGCATGTCTGGTATGAACTCCCAGACTATAAACATAACAAAAAAGTTTCTTTTATTATCCGTCCCATAAAAGCCCAAAAATATATAACATACATCATATGGAAAAGATTTATGTTAAAAAGTAAAACACACCATTCCAAATTTTTGATTTTTGAATTAGAATGTTCCTTGCATCATTTTGAAAATGCAAATTGCGAAATGGCGCAACGGTTTAGAATGCAACCGCAGCATGGTTTAGTGAAAAAACCCACTGTGACAGAAACAGGTTTTTTCATATATCGAGTAAGGAAATATTGTTCTTAGCTATAAAGATAATTTAACTATAATTCAAATCATAAATGCATCAAACAGGAAGCGTAGTGAATATGCCATGGATTAGTGATAAAACGTAACGGCACTACTGTTGTGTTACCAATATGAAGACAAAGATCTACGCTAAACCTAGTTTTTGTTTCTGCTTTTTTTTCTTTTTAACTACATCCATATTTCGTTCTTTCCAATTGCTTTTTCTCAACTTTATTGGTCTGTTCCCAACATATTTCCCATCCATTTCACGACAAGCACGAACGAAATCCTGGAAGCAAACAAACTCGTCTGAACTTCAAATTTGAAAAAGTAATAGGTCGATGGTAATCTATATGAACGTTTGCAAAATGAATAACTAAAAACAGCTAACATCCTGATGCTTGAAGGAAACAAATCCATAGCCCTTCGATTTATTTGTTCTAGATTCACGAATGACTTTGGCTTTTTGGAAACTAGGATATTTGCGAAAAGCCTTTGCCAATAACTCGTCCGATACTTCATTTCCAAGATCACCACAAAAGATGCGGAAATCATTGGGGTCCCACTCTGCCAAAGACTTATCCTCCCAAACCTAAAGTATAGAGATTCAAGTTAAACAACGAAATTTCTTCCTTGTCAATGGAACAGTAAAAAACTTCTTTTAGAATGTTTATGCATTCTAAAAGAATAAAGTCAAAATATGAAACTTTACTAAACAGAAAAAAACCGTAATTCATTTTTATTCATTACCTGCCCGCCACCGGAACGCAAAAATCGCTTCATTTTTTTCTCACCACGCATGACTTGACCAATGTAAGTGGAACGATGAGCTGATTCGGAATGCATTTTTTGCGCGATGGCTTCGATGTCAGAAGACAGCACCTAAAACATTGCACATATTTGCTTCGGTGCTTTGCTCCACCAAAAATAAATACAAGTAAATGATTTCGCAGTCGTGTTAAGTCGTCCAGCACGGCACAACTGAACACACAAATTTATGCAAGGAATGAGTAAACAGCCTTTTAAAACTTATAATGGGAATTGCTAAATGACCACGTCAGGAAAAGTACCCAGGTTTTCCATGTTTAGAGCATTACAGTGGCGGAGAAATTTGAGTAGTGTGACTAGACGGAGCTGTCCATCTCACGTTGAGAATGTCCCATCAGGACCAATACTCATCAAAGCCCTCTTCATGGGATCCCTTGGGCAAGGTGAAATCGGAAAGACGAAGCGAGTCACAACTTCTTTCCGAGCAAACTGGAAAGAAGTTGTGAAAAAGAGTTGGCACGAAGAAACTCGTTGAGAAATTGACCGAAAAAGGAACAAGGAACAGGGGCCACACCTGATGTACTTACGTTTTATGCAAGACTACAAAGTTTTGTAAATTCAACAACCTGAGTTTTCAGCGAGCTTGTTCCAGCTTCACTATCTTTCTCTGCGTCTTTACGATCATCCTTTCTCACTGCATCTTCATACAAACTAGGTCCCGATTCAAGAACACTTGGTTGAGGTGGCATATGTACTGGTGGACGCAAAAAACCAACTAACGGTAACCGAAGCTTAAATTAAGGAAATAATTAAATTGTTCACTCCAATACTGCTGAATTTTATCGATCCAGTAATATGATACACCAAATTTGAAATCAATTTATCTATGAAAAAAATGATTAATTTATAATTTTACCTGAGGAGGTATGAATCGCATCGCCAAATTTGCCTGGGGAATAAAACCTGGTCGCATTACATGAGGTAAGAAGCTGCAAAATACAATTTATGAAGACAATATATTGACTTAAATAAATGATGATCTTCAACAACGTTATAATTAGAACAATGATGATGTTACATAGCATGAATCGTGTAGGTAAATGACATGACAAAACAGAAGTAAACCTACGGAGGAGGTGTTGGACGCACGTGGTTCGCTGCTGCAGAACTGCCGATGAAAGGACCCATGACTGGCCTTGGTTCAGATCTTATAGCGGGACCAATGGATGGCTGTACTGATGGATGTGCGGAAACATTATTAAGAACTGGAGAAGTTGTAGTATTCGGCGAGGTTTCGGAAGCTTCGGCTTGAATTACAGCTGATGTAACGGGACACGTAATTCGAGTATGTGATTCTACGGATGATATTTCTTTTTCAAACCTGATAAAAAAAAATGCTTCACAATTGGTTCATTATTATTAAGACAGTTCAAATCCTATAAAGAATTAAATGTAGAGATCACAATGCCTGCATAAAGTAACTAATCAGAAACTTGCTTTTTTTCACAAAAACACTAAAATAATAGAACAAGATTTTCCCGACAAAACATGAGTGCTGAATACATAACTATTCACTATAGCTGTCTTATTCGAGAAAACTGAAAAGTGCAACTGCAAATACGGTCACCAATAAGTTGTCAACTACATTACTTAAATGTATGCGTTGGCCAAGCCAAGTCACTTACTAAATGTACATCAAAAAGTTTGACAAACTAACAGAGCCAACTCATCCTCAATGCTGCGATTTTCATTCGCAATCATTTGTTGATCTGAAAAAAACTAAGATGAATAAGCGAATTGTAAGTGCAATGTGTAATGAAGTTCGTGATCAAAAGAGACCCAGAAATGCACACCTGGAAAATCTACGATATTCACTTAAAGCTTGTTACTCTTCACGACACAGCAACATTACATTGTCCTCAATACCAGAAGACACAATAGACACTAGAGTGGCATAACAACCCACTGTGAGCTGCGACATTACTGTCAAACTTATCGACCGCTAGCCTGATCTCTTCACAAATACCTTCGTGACCCTATCAGACATTCCGTTGATTGCCGGAACGATGTTCTGCGACTAGAGAACGAAAAGAGAGCAAAAGTGTGGAAACATTATACACCGGCAGACATGAAAAATAGCGCAGCAACATGAGAGTTGGAAAAGATCAGAGTTCTGGAGATACATCGCGGCTCGGCAATGCTGGAAGGGTGGGGTGACAGAAGCGAGATTTTTGTTGTATTTCAGTTCTTCGTTGTTAAGTGATCGAAGACATCGATATTACAGTGTCTTCATTCGCAGTTGTAGTTTCCCGTCGCCGATGAAAAGCAGTGCTGTGGCCGCCGCAAGCTTATTCGTCGATGATGATGACAATGATGCAGAATTCTCCCGTAAGCTTCTGTGATACATACAAATGTATTCGAAATACATAAAATATAAGGTCGAATATCTATTACAGTTAATGGTGGTACAATACTAATATTGATTTAGCAGACCAGAGCCGCAAGCAAGATGAAGAGGATCAGTTTGTGTTAACGAAGGATTTTCTTGTTAGCTTGTCATTAACAGACAGTAAAGATTATGCTAAAAGAGAGCGATATCGCGATTATGTCCAGTCGATGTTGTTGCTCGGTGAGGGTGAAGCGGTCATTGATCTAGGCGTTTCAGTTGAAGATAATATGCAGCGAGGTAAAAGTCATTTCGATGAGTATTTGAACCCATCGGTACCTTAAAGTGATGCCTAAACTTGAAAGAAAGTTTTTTTGGTTCTTTGCAGGTCTATCGAAAGGTGATTTAGAATTGTCTGAGAAGAAGCACATAGAGCTTTTGGAAGGAACTGGAGCAGTATCAACGCGTTTAGTGATCAAACGACAGGATGGCCTTTACACAAGTACTCATCTTGTTCGAAGGAAAGTTGATCCTGATGATTTTATCGAGGTAGATAATTATTTTTTCGTTTTCGCAGGTCTATGCTTTTAAGCCACATTCACTTTACACCATGATGTGTGTATTTGGTTGCAGGTGAGTGTAGCTGTTGTGGGTAATGTGGATGCTGGAAAATCTACATTATTGGGCGTATTAACATACAATCTTTTGGATAATGGTCGTGGACAAGCTCGGCAAAAGTTATTCCGGTAAATTTTTATTTTTGTCTTTACTAGGACCAGTTCGACCACTATTTAGTGATAGCATGCTTTCGTCATCTTTGGAATTCATGCTTTCAGACACAAACATGAATTTGAGTCTGGTCGAACTTCGTCCGTAGGAAACGATATCCTAGGTTTCGATATTAGCGGTAATGTTGTCAACAAACCTGACTCACACAGTGGGCATCTTGATTGGATTACAATTTGTCATGATTCCGCTAAGGTATTTCCGTGATATTGAAGTTAGAATAGATTTTGCATCGGATTTGTCCTGAAGGTGTTTGTCTTTGCTGAGTTTAGCAGTTCAGTGATCACTCTTCAGGTTATCACTTTTATTGATCTGGCAGGACATGAAAAATACTTGAAAACAACAATATTTGGAATGACTGGACATGTTCCGGATTACACGATGTTGATGGTACCTTGTTTTTTTTTCTCTAGGAACTTCTTCGATTGTCGATTGCATTTTATATTTTCATAAACCAAGCGTACTTTAGTTTCAACTAATCAAGAAAATTTTATGGTCATATGAAATTCGTCTATGAAAATCAAATTTTCTAAAAAAATAAAGATTTTGTTGAAGGCCTAAAAATGAAACATAACTAGATTAATTTTTTCTTTTTGAATTAAGAGCAAATTTATTCCAATGTTCCAGCGTCTCCAATTTTACGAGGGATTATGACCATAAACAATGTTGAAATTAGTACTTCTTATCAAATATTACTTTATCTGACATAGTTTCGTTCTTGATATTAATGGTTCGTTGATAACGACGTTTTTAAAGAAAAGTACTTCATGGTAAAATGTGGTATTATATAACATACATTATGATACATTTTATGATAACATTTCGCAATTTTAAGATTGGTGCGAATGCTGGCATTATTGGAATGACAAAGGAACATCTATCACTTGCTTTGTGTCTCAATGTACCGGTATTTATCGTTGTTACGAAAATCGATATGTGTCCGGAACGGGTGAAATATTTTTGTTCAGTTTTCATTTTTCCACGTCTTTCTTGTCTTCTTAGAGCAGTTTTTCAGTTTTTTTGAAACATTTTTTCATTACTTAAGCAATGAAATTGATTCTTTGTGTAACACTTGTAACTCAATCAGCCATTCATGAATATCTCCATCGTTCTTCATTTCCCAATACTTTTATTTCAAAAAGACGATATCTTTTGAGAATACATCATAATTGTTGAAGGTTCTGACTGAAACGATGAAGAATTTGGACAAACTGATGAAAAGCCCTGGAGCACGTAAATTATCAGTTTTAATAAAGTCTTTACAAGATGTCATTCATGCTGCTAGTCATTTTAGCAGTGGAAAGTAAGTTTTTAAGAACTATTTGAGCTGGTCTGTGTTTAGTGTTGTTGGTAATTTTTAAATTGATCTTTCGTCTGTAATATTTTCAGGGTTTGTCCGATCTTTCAAGTATCAAACGTCACTGGTACTAATTTGAACTTACTTTCCGCTTTCTTCAATCTTATTCCACTTCGTCGAAAATTCAATTTGGATAGTCCACCCGAATTCCAAATAGATGACGTGTATTGGGTAGATGGTGTAGGTACTGTAGTTTCAGGCACATGTGTAGCTGGTAAGTTGTGGTGTTTCTCGTTGTAATGGGTATCCTATTCCATTCCCATAAAATCTATTCATCAGAAACAAATGCCAGTATCAAAAATACGGTAATATGTCTTTTCGTACACATTTCTGCAGCACGGTGGAAATTTTGCATTTCAAGGTATAATTTCACTTAATGACACTATGTTAATTGGGCCGGACGCTTACGGGGAATTCATTCCAATTCCAATAAAGTCTATTCATCGGAAACGAATGCCAGTATCAAAAATACGGTGCGGTCAAACTGCGTCATTTTCGATAAGGTAAAATTTTCATTTCCTTGAAACAAATGTTGCTTGTTTTTCGACCTTCTAAATTTTAATTCTTGAACATATTAAGTTCCGTCTAGAATACTAAATAATTCCTAATTCAACAAATGGTATAGGAAGTTGAATAAAAAAGAAGTGCGAAAAGGAATGGTGTTACTTTCTCCAAAAATGGTCGCCTTTTCCTCACTGCAGTTTGATGCTGAAATACTAATCCTTCATCACCCTACCACAATTGTTGAAAATTACCAAGCAATGGGTATATTTTCTAGCTTTGTTATCCGATTGTCTTTTTACAATGATCGAAGTCAATAATTGTTTTAAGTCAATTATCCCTAGACTTTATTAAAATTTTATATGGGAAAAAGATTTTTTCTAGCATGCTGCAGTTTTAAATTCTAAGCTAAATCACTTGGTGAACAACGAAAATTTCTTTTGAAGTCGTACTTTTAGTACATGTTGGCTCCGTTCGTCAAACGGCAACCATTGTACATATGACAAAAACGGTATTACGAACGGGAGACCGTGATATGGTAACGTTTAAATTCATCAAAAATCCTGAATATTTATCTGTTGGAAGTCGTATGGTATTTCGTGAAGGTCGGACAAAAGCTGTAGGAACAGTCACTAAAGTTTATCCATTTACTCCACCACTTTCAAAACAAGTTCGACCGAAGCAATTGAAGCACAGAGGTAAGTTATTCATAATTTTTACGAAATCTTCAGTCGAGTTGTTTTCTTTCATGATTATTAATGATCTACACATTGTTGAAAACTCTGTAAAAAGCACATTACAGAATTACACAAGCAATCCATACTTTAGCATGAATATTTTGCAGAGAATTGGCACAATAAAAAAACATTTCACAGTAATGCTGGAAAAGATAAAGAAGTAAACGCAAATTGACGTTTTAATATGCGCGATGGAAAGAGGCTTTGTGCTACTATAGCTGCAATTGTTTGGTCTCCTTGTTGTAAAAAGCAAAAATGTTACTGTTAAAAAAGACTAATTGTTTTAAATATTTGGTCTCTTCCCTGTAAAATAGAACATCAAAGCCCGTAGGATTCTCGAAATATTGATAATTCTTTCCATTCAAAATCTTTGCTTCGAATTTTAGCATGAGGCATTCGTTCGCTTCAAAAGATGACACGCCACTATTGTATTTATGGTTTTCAATTTGCAAATGAGTTTTGGTTGGAGCTTTTTTAGTCCACGTCATCACAGTGATCTAAATCAGAATCCATATGTGGTAAAAAAAAAAACTAAATTTGGGCAATAAAATTTAAAAGTTATACTGTGTTTGCGCAGATATTTCGTATATCTTGAGGTATGATATATATACATATAAGAGGCTATATGAATATGACTGACAAGTAGTGAATGTGGACATGAGTGTAAACAACTGGTGTCATTATACGGATAGCGTTGGCTTCAGGAAAATATCACATATAAACGGCTTGTTTTGATAACAAGAACAATGGAGGATTAAATAATCCTGTGTCTTGACAAATTCCTCCCCAGTTGGTGCTCATTCAATGAATCCCAGGCTAGTTTGTGGTTTCAATCGTCAATTATATTTTTGAGAACAGGGAATTTTGTTCATTAAATAAGAAAAAGAATTTCAAACTATGTGTTGAAAGGTCAAATCTTATTGCCCGAATTTAACGCATTTAACTGTTCAAATTACACATTTTCTCAAATACACCCGTACTGTTATTGATGCACTTTCATGATATCCTTTCATTATTAAATTGGATGATGAACAATGAAGTATGAGCAAAGCAACATGAAGTGCATAGGTAAGCCAATGCTTTATAATCTTACCATCTTTCCTTTTCACGTCAAATTCATTAAGCTTAGCCTGGTATTCATGTACGAAATTTAAAATTGATCTGGAAGGTGAGAAATTTTTACTGGCAGCAGATATGCTGCTTGTATGCTGAAAGAATTCTACAATTGCTACAGTGCTGGCACTGCTCGAGTATGTTGTTTCCGTCATTACTATCATCGTCAACGGCCATATGTCATATATCCATAGTATCCTGTACCAACTGGGTACTGGCCATAATATGCGGCTGGATACGCAGTTGGATAGCCGCCATATGTGCCATATCCATACGGAACCATCGCTGAAGATTTGTCGTAATAATTTGGCATCATATATGCGCCGTGTTTTGCTTCAAAAGCTCGTTCTTCTTCCTCCTGAAATTTTAAGTGTTTTCGAACTTTTCAACCGGACGTTGGCATGTCAAAGTGAACAGAAAATTTTTGAAAAAAATGTATTCATTACACAATTTCCAAAGGAGCTCAAAATAATATGGGTAGTAAAATATATGGAAAGGATGCAAAGGCATTCAAGCAATAGAGTTTAAAGTGGGATGAACTGGTTGCATGCTGGAGAATGAATGAGTTAATGCAAAAAGAATGCGACGTTATAACAGAACTGATTCAAATCGGTGCAATCTCTTGTTTTCCAAAAGCGTTATTTAATGCTTGGATTAGTCAACATCACATTTCTAAAGTTGGTATTAAATCCATGTTAATGGTGGAAACTTTTGCATAGATTAAATGCTACAATAAAAATATGAGGTTGTAATTGAAACGAAGCAGATAATGCTTGTAATATTTTTGGATATGTATTTTTGAAGTAAGTGATAGGGTGAAAATTGATGAACTGAAGGAAATGACCTTGGGTATCACAAATATCTTTTTGTTTCAATGGTCTCAATTTGTTTCCGTTTGGCTTATTGTTTGCATTACTGCAGTAGAAAGATAACTAACAACGGGAACGGGAATGGAAAGGAAGAAAGACAAGGTGGTAAGATGGGGGGTGATTTCGTTTACAAGTTTCATGGTCACCATGGTGTATGTGCAATCTGTATATGCATAGTTTGTCCTAATATTTTCTCTACCTTTTTCTTTAAAGAAAAATTTGGAGAGACATGAAGATGAGAAAGAATGATGTATAGGTTGAATGAAATACGAAATATGAGGAAGGAGAAATGAATACGAAAGACTGAATGTTGAGAACCTGCGGCATATGCGATCGAATTTTTGAGCATCGCCGATATCAGCTGAGTTCAAGGCCTTTTATGTAGCGCAAAAGATCACAATTTTGGCTTTAGAAATGGAAACCTCTCTACATCAACTATACATACAAAATGGACATAAGGCTAAACAAAAGTGATCAAAATGCTATGCGTTGTTCATGCATGCACCAGTTTGTTGAACATAAGAAGGAGTTCATTGCTGATGGTTATAGTGGAGTGTAAAATAACGAAGAACTGTGTACATCTATGTGTATGTATGTGACATACTTGTTGTATTCTTCTTTTGTATACATGTATGTGTATGTATGTGACATACTTGTTGTCTTCTTCTTTTGTATACATGTATGTGTATGTATGTGACATACTTTTTATCTTCTTTTCCAATGAGTGCGTTATATAACATGTAATATTTTGGATACTTAAAGATAACAAATTCTTCTAAATGGAATTAGGGAATGAATAAGCAACGGCGAAGAGTTGAATTTTCAAAAAAATATGATGATAACCTTGATTTTTTTGTAGGATAACAGCATGAATGTGGATGCGAGCAGTATGAATGCAATGCCAACCCAGGATATCACGTAGGACCAACCATAGTTGAATCGTGTCCCTTGCTTCAAAATCTGCAAAATTTTTCTTCGTCTCCAAATTATCCATCCATCATTGATTCGTATAAAATATAAATCAGCCCTTTTCTTTTCTTTTTTTTTTTTTCCTTGATTATTTCAATGGTTATGTTCGCTTACCGGCTCCCAAGATTTATAAAAGGGTGGTATATCGAGTACATGTCTCTCCAGATAATTAACCAAATGCCAACATGCCATTGAACCAGCGAGGAACATTACTGAAAGGTATGCATAATTTCAAAAGTTTATTTCACCCTAACTAAAGCTCTTACAAGTGAAAAAGAATTTACTTCTTCTTGAAAATAATGCGCTACATGGAAAAAACTCTTATCAGCCATCGAATTGCATAGAATTTGTTTTTCCCACAGTGAAATTGATGCATGAAACGAAACGACTAACAATTATTTTTTATAATTTGAATCCTCGAAACTCACCAAAATTAATATCAAATCCTTTTCAAAACAAAGGATAACATCTAATGCTATTTAATCTCTGATTATATGCAGCCAAATATCACTGTATCAAAATTTTTGAATCAACTTCAAGACTAAACTGTTTGATACAACTAATGATAGCAAAGCTCAAACCAGTACCTCCCGTTTTCTCATTAACTACTAATTTGTCTACTGTACTATACAATCGTCTCTTTGCATAATCAAAATAACTGGCTTCACATGAGACTGATGCTGGGATAGAGATCATCATCATCACTCATTAGAGACGATAAATTCCACTAATGCAATTTCCTCAAACTCCTACACTGATGCAATAGCTCACGAATGCAGCCGGCGTTGAAATCCTAATCATTTTCGAAAAACTCAATTAAAATTTAAATTTCTTTGATGGAGAAATTGCTCTACAATTAAAGAGAAGAAGAAATGAAGAACTAATTGATTTCATAGGTAGTGAATGTCAGATCAATTAAGCAATATGCAATTTGTTATTTATAAAATGAAAATGGAGAAATAGATGGTACCCGAGAAAAGCATAAGCAATGCAGTAGTAAGGACTATTTTTGTGCTTCTCCGCCAACAACCAATCATGCCAAATATTGAACAAATGACGAACACAACCAATCCCAGAAGATATAATATTGCAGCACCCCACATCGCATAATAACGATATATTTGCAAGGTATCATATTTCTGATAAACCACTTCCGAAGGATGATAGTCGTCGTTCCAGATGCATGGTGAGCCAAATTTGGAAAAGCTTCCGATATCTAAGAAATCTTTTGATTAAGTTTCAAATTTGCAGTGTAAGTTCGAACATCAAATTATAAATCCATATTATTTATTTTGATTTATATTTCTTTCCGTCTGTTGTTACGTGATTGAATCAAGGCGCCTAGCGCTTCACTTCAAAACTAATGATTTCCTTTCCGTGAAATTCTGTTTAGTTGCTCTGACATATTGGGAATTCTTCTTTCATCTACAACATTCATTTTGCAACAAGCCATAAATAAACTTCCTTTACGATACACTTTGTGAACTTTCTAATTGCTAAAATAATTGAACAACAACGTAACGAGGATAACAAAAAAAATTTTAAGTCCTCCTTCAACCACAATATTATCGAGAGATGTTATCATCAATTAAAATTACATGTGCAAAAACCAAATTTTCATCATCTCTGTTAATATGGCTAATTAGATTTTATTTCATACAAGTGATGTCGTTGGAAAATATTACGGCGATCGTAAGAAGCAAGAAGAAGAAGAAGCATGCATGAACTGTATGAATAAATCTATTACCTGAGGGTACAGCATCCGAAAAGCAGACGAGGAAGAGGCCGTAACTGCGTGAAAAATATATCGGATTTCTTACAACATTGTCCTTTAAACGAGCATTTAATTCCGCATTTCGATTAATTGCATTGATTATTTCTCGCCGATTTACCTACAAAATATCAGTTAACCATTATTGTAAGCAATAAGAACAATCCTAACTGCTACAAATTTTAACACTACCACGGCTTAATTTTATCCACAATAAACTATGCAAACCGACGACATCCACGTTTCAAAATCTGCATTTGATGAAAAATTACACAGTGACAATTGGCATTTCACATTGCATAATACTATCATCAAAGCAGGGTAAGCATAAAGGGCCCTAAAGGATCATGCAATTCCAAGAATCAAACAAGTTCATCTGCTCTCTTCAATTCGTCTCATTTAAATCCTTTAAAAGTTTCTGATTTCCATAAGTTATTATTATTATTATTCAGCTCTTTTAAGATAAATTCCTTTTTTCACATTTTACCACATCCTTTTTGTCTGGTCCTAATTGTTTAAATGCTAATTGTGAATAGGAAGCAAACATTATCTGCGTCACATTGGAAACTTCAGCTTAAATTTTACAACAAAAATTTAACCAAAGATGTTTTGAAGATATTTTTTATTTTTTTTAATAAAAATAAATCATCAAACAAACAAAACTGAGGTATGACGAAAATCATGGATAAATTATTATTTTTAAATTCATGCAAATATCATTAAAAGTGATTCGGTTAATTTTGCATAAGTATTAAATTTTCTAATTCAAATTTATGCAGCATGTGAGGAAATTGGAAGAACTCGCTTTCACTTGAAGCATATTTTTATTGGAAAGCTAGAACTCCGAGCAAAACATTTAAGCAATGATAAATGTCACGTTCTATGAACTTTTTGTATGAATTTTAAGAAAAGCGATGAGAAGGAATTTATGAGGTAGTTGATGCGGATTCTTTTGGTTAGCAAAAGATAAGATGGAAAAATCACATTGCGAATTCATCAATTTGCGCTCGCTCGGAAATCTTTTTGCGCCAATGATTAGTGGTGCTTTAATGTGAAGTTCATTTTGAAGAGAGTGATAATATTAGCTGTGGGATAATATTTTACATTTGATGTTGTTTCCATGCAGAATTTAATTAGTAATAACTTGATATACTACCTATATTCAATCCTCAAGCACAGTGAATGATGATAAATGAAATTTATTGTTGACCAAGTTAATGCTTCCAAGAATAGGATTGCCTACTTTCGGATGATCGTAAACATTCCTTGAAATTTAATTGTTGTGCGAGTTGCCATCATTGGGGGGACTATTGCGGCAAAATCATATGTAGACCACCATATACAATCAATATGAATGTATTATCCTATTCATATAGTAGTTTGCAAAAACTATATTGTGGAACTTATTGTCGCAGATTTTGTATAATGCTTCAAGTTTGATAAGTGTGATATTTGATCACAAGTTACAAATTTCTCAAGGTTGAACTTTCCCGATAATTAATTGAGAAATTTTATTACAATGCGGAATTTAATTGTTGTAGAATAAAAATCATAAATCAGTCGAAATAATTTGAGAATAAAACCTATAAAGAAATGGCATTAAAAGAATTATGCATTGTCAACTGCTCTGAGAAAAGAGGAAAAAAATTTTAGCAACTTTTTCATTAAAAACTTTTTCTGGTAAACACTTCTTCCATCTATTCAAGCTACTGCGAAATGATTTTTGAAAAAAAAAAACTATCTGAAAAACGGGCTTTTCAGCGGTTTGGATACATGAGTAAAGTACTTGAATCAAATGAGTGGTCACATTAAAAGTCCTCTATACCACATCACTACCAGTCTGTAAGATTGAAGACTTATTTTTCTGATTTTGGATATCCAAGGAAAGATCTTGTGAATGATTTCAAGGTACATCTTTGAAATTTCAAGTTTATAAGTTAGTTAGGAAACGTTGTAAATCCTAATTTCGCTGAATGCGCATAAATAATTCTTCATTAAACACCAACCAATCATGAATTTGGCGGAAAGGTATAAAGATTAGCAAAATCAGATAGAAAGGAATGGTGTGACAGTTAATGTGAAATTAGCATGAAAGTTGGACAAAGGCACGGCCAAAGTACAGTAATAAACTCGAACAAACATAATTGTTAAACGCCTTCTTTCAGACCAGATCGTTGTAGCACCTTACATCAATTCTGATATTATTACATTAGCGTTGGTTATGTGACATCTCCTGCTGCACACCTAGCCGTTCGTTCAACACAAGAATGCTAGCAGATCATTAAGCGATGTCAAAAGAGTTGCAATAAGAAATGAAAGACGAAGGTCATTACCACTAAGGTAGAGTTATACTGATCGGATCGGGAGAAAATGATTATGGAAAATTATGGAAAAGATACCTGATAATCGGTCCATGAGTCTGTAGAAAGAGCCAACGTGATCAACGCTAGACCTAGCAGGCCAAAAACGCTTGTGAGGGACAGTAGTAAAGGTGAGGACCACATAACCGCACACGGTGACAGCCCTTAGACAAAATGTACGTGTGTGTATGTGTGTGTGTGTATGTGTGTGTATGTGTGTGTATGTGTGTGTATGTGTGTGTACGTGTGTGTGTTTGATGAGATGAGATGATGGCGCGGAGCAGCTCCGCACTGTCCTCCTCCTTCGTTATGGTCGTGGTTGTTGTCTCCGTCGCTGCTACATTTGCGGAGATGAAGGGCACAGAGAAAGTTACAACAATGCACACAGTGATTGCAGAGAAAGTTACAACAATGCACACAGTGATTGACAACATACACATACACCTTCATACATAGAGGACTAAGAGACAGGTAAGATAATCTTATTTACCGCTTGCAGGTATCGTCGGTCAGTACGCTAGCCACTTCAGGTCCCACCCCATCAGCATCTGCGACCACTGCTTTGTAAACTTTTCTGTGTTATTGCTATTTGCATGGGCGAAGCTTTATGCTCTCTATTAAGATGGAGAGGATATGGGCATTCAAGTTACCTTGTACAAAAATAACTTCCCTTACAGCTCTTGTCTCAAAGACCTCGGTAATTTAAGACCCACTGGGAGACTATCGATGTTATTGACAAACACATTTCTGAGACACCGTTCATCACATATCAACAAACAGCAATATATCAATACAGTGTTCATCCATACCTTCTCCTCAATCTTACGGCCCTTTCAGATTTATCATTCCAAACGGAAGGCACATTTGGAAAAAACGATCATCAATTTTCTCCTTCCCTCTCTTCGTGTGCTATATGTGATTGTCGAAGAAACGAATCGGTGACCTAAGCAGAAAATTTTCTACACAAATATGACCTGATCAATTATACTGTCGCATATCAACAACAGCACAAATAACGTCTCGGTTTAGCACATTAAGATACCTATCACTGCACAGAATTAATTAACCACAGAACGATAAGATTACTGCCGCCTACAGCATCAGTGATCAAATGACGTAGGTAACACGGTATATTCACTGATATCGTGTACCGGAATGAATCCTTCAAAGCAAGCCATAAATTAATGTTAGCAATTCGTTTCATTGCTTTCATTATTTTGCTGAAGCATGGAGGTTACCAAAGAACTATCACATTTTTTAAATTTCTAAACCATGCTCTTCAAACGTCTCTAATTTTTACTTTTTTCATAAATTTCACCACTGGAATTACAGAATTGTTGCTAGAAAGCTGCTTATGCCATGTGCTCTCGCCTTGTTCATTCTGACGAGTTATCATGTTACACATTTTCTCAAGTTCACTAACAATTTCTCCGTCCATGTCTTGTTGTAACGAGTCAGTCGTAATTACAATGACCAGGTGCAAGGTGATGTTCTACACAGTTTGCCAGCTCTGCAAAGAAACAGTGAGTTTCAGTAATGCGACGATTTGCCAGAACAGGAGCATTGCTGTAGTGCAGCTCGGTAATTGATTAATTGAGGAAAAGGAAACAAAATTTAATCTAAATAATAGGGAGAAGGGATTGTGAAAAGAAGTTTAATGTGTACAAGCTTAAACGGATGGTTACATCCTAAAGCGTTGCGCCTTTAAATGGGTGTTTGTGAATGGCTGAACATTGTTTATTGATTCCGACACATACACCTCATTTCTGCTTCTGATCTTTCCATTAATTACTTGCTATATCTGAAATGGAATGCCTTAATTTTAAAAATAAAATTGATTTTGAGAGAAGAAATGTTTATACTACAAATGATATTACTGAACAGATGAGAGAAGCAAAATTTAATTTTGCAGGAACGATGAACACATTGCAATGAAATTTTTCCAACACTTCATTTTATTCTAAAAATTTAATTAAGGCAGTACAACCGCTGCTGCATCCGAATGGATTTCAAAACTGACTGCAATTAAAGAAATTTTCACATCAATCAACAATGATTAATATTTACAGCAACTTGCAAAAGTTTTACATGTAAGCTATGATATCTTACAATTGCTTTCACCTAATGGTACTTCCTCATCATGGCCTTTCATTCTTAATGACTGATGCTTCGATCGTCGTAGAAGACTGCTTGATTGATTGAGACCTTTTGGACTACCATCTTTACTTCCAGTAATCTGGAATCATACTGTTGTCAACATTTTATACCAAACATTGCATTTACAACATCAAAATATTATCGACATTTCTCGTATTCGTTTTAAAGCGACATTAATTGGAAAGAACATTTTGAAAAAAGATATTGTCGAATAACCGCTGACATATTTGTAATCTTCTGGAAAATTGTTAGTTGCTCAAATTAATTTAGAATAAATTTTAAACGCCAACACAGATTAGCTTAGAGAAATTTTTTTTTTTTTGAACGAATAATATACTAAGCGTCGCTGTACACGCTTAATCTGGAACAGAACAAAATATTTGTTCCATCGATTTTTAACCGTTTTCATTAGGAATTAATTGAAGACTTTTGCTTGCATTGAAAAAAAAAAAAATTGGAAATCTTTGTAGCCTATCTGACTAAAACACTGAAGCAAAATAGTACATACTGGTAATGACATTTTTCGATGAAGCTTTTTTGTTGGCAAAATCTCATGACATTGCAATTCCTGCTGTTTTATCCACTTCTGAAACAATTTCTACGAAATTAATTGCATTAATTTCCACTCTGACATACCCAAGAATTTGGAAGGATGGAATGAATATTAAAGCCAGAAATAAGCAGGTGTATTCATGTGGATGCTCAATAACATGGTAAAGTGAGTAATTTGCAAAATCATTTTTGGTAGACGGTTTATCGAAAGGGAAACTGAATTCTGCAAACAAACAATATTGAAATGTTCTGAACCGCATGAAGCAGAAATAATTTAAAAATAAAAAAAACCATCATCACTAGCTTACTTCTTCATTCAGCAAATCACTTTGATGAAGAAAATTTTGGAATATTTTTAGTATGTTACAATTCGTTTTTGCGGAGGATTCCACATAACTTATATTGAAACTTAAATGTTTCATCCATGCTTGAACTGTTGCTTCATAAACCTAAATCGTCTTCTTCAGAGCGCTGAACAATCCTCAGCTGAATGCTAAGAAATTTTCATGAAACTTCAAGAAAATGACCGACTGATAAGCTATCAATTTCAGTACCTTTGGAGATGCATCGCACTTGTTCCCAACAATGACCGTTGGTAGGGTTCTAGCATCTTTTCGTTCCTCCGCAATTTGTGACCAAATTTCACTCATCTGAAAAAAGGCTTTCTCATCTATTTTTTGCACAAGCCTTACACATTGCACCAGATGAGATGAATTTCGGCTGAAATCATAAGGACCTGCTTGAAACTATCCGCATCATTGACAGCAAAGACAAGCATGAATGCATTGGCAGATGCTATTGCAATTTTGCGCATTCCTGAATAGTTGGAATTCGTATCCAGAATTTCCAGTGAGATTTCTATTCCCTGTTTCAACATAATTGTTACTGTTTGAAAAATGAGAGAGAAAAAGATAATTAATGCATGCAATTATTCGGATAGCAGAAGATTCCTTTAAACAATGACTAATTTAAAGAAACCGCATATTGAGACCCCCACATTGAAATTTCTTGAATAAAGATCCTCAACGGTCTCTTTGTACTTTTCGTCGAATGTTCCATGAAGATAGCGCCGAATTATTGATGTTTTGCCTACTTTTCCGGGACCCAAAACAACGAGGCGGAATCGTGTCTTTTCCATCTTCCAGTTTTGCAGAAATACGACTCTCTAATCAACTGAAATTCATTTGCATTATCATAAAGAACTTGATATGATCGATGTAATCACTTGCAAGTTAAGTCTTTCTACTAATACTTCTTGCTCATTAAGAGATCATCTCAATGTATACTTTTCTACTTCCATTTCCACTACTTTTGCTGACTCTAATGATATGTCCGAGTAAATTTGTTAGTTCTTGTTTCCCATTAAATCTTTATTTGAATAAATAATGTAGAACAAATGAATTCCTTTCTGCTCCTTACAAGCATGTAATAACTCATTCGTTTTTTTTTGAAATTTTTTTCACCATGAAGAACGCGTAGAAAGTTGTAAGGAAAGAAGACAGAAAAAAAGTGAGACTGGGAAGAGAAAACTTTGTTTGTGTTTACTACTTACCCACATAGCTGCAGGAAAATCCGATAGATAACGTAGGTAAGGATTATAAAGTGATTTGAACATCAATGAAATTGTCTGAGCGGATAGATCGTGCAGAGAACACATAAAATTTACCGTATTATTCAGCAATGAACGATGTGCTTTGGTTAAATTCTAGGTGATTATAGTTTTAAACCAAGCCGTACACCGTGAAACCGGAAGCCAAGATCTAACTGAAAATCTTCAAATGTAAAAGGTAAATAAATCCGCACTGTTTTAATTCAATGAATAAAAATCTTTGGAACAATGTCGTGATGATACGGTCTTTCATTCACATCAGAAGTGAAACTTTCAGCTGCTCATTAAGCTGCTTGCGCTTTCTCAACGAAAGGAAATAAGTATGCATCTCAATTAGCAGCTTCGACAAATAAAGTAAGTTTTTACTGGAAAGACTTTACATTTCGTGTTTTAATTATAAAAAATTTTTTATTTTCTAGAATTTTATAACAAATTGGACTTTCAATGGGTAGTAAATTTTGCATATTTCTATTGCATGAAAGAAGCCAAACGTGCAGCGAAACTGCAGAAAAGTAATTTTTAAGGAAAGAAAAAAACTATATTTGAACTATTCAAGTTGTAAGTATTTTTAAAAAAATAATATTCATGTCAAATGAAGAGCAGTAGAACAACCTTGTGATGGTGTGGCAGGGAAATTTATCACCCAATCAAGCCGAAAAAAAATTTTCCTTGCAAGGCTATACAAAAGATGTCGGCAAACCTGCCGAAACAAGCTGATGAAGAAGTAACGAAGTCCGCAAATTAAAGCAAGTAAATCATTCGAATTACATATTTAGAATTAAATAAATTTTGCTTGCAAGTCAAATTTGTCATAATTCAAATGTTTAAACATTGATCTCTACAAATGTTTCTTGGTTAATGCTTAATGTAGTATCGATCCATATCTTCAATCTCCGCCTACTCTACCGATATCCGCACTATCTCCCATTACGATGATACTGTAATTCCTTTGTTACTATTCCAAGCATGGCTCCAGCTCTTCCAATCTCCTTTACCACATTTTGACATTTCAACGTTTTGTTACCACGCGCTTTGTTCTCCCTGACCATCATCCTCATCTTCATCATCATACTGCATTAACTCGCCGACACCAACCACTTGGGTGGCTTCTTCTCAAAAATTTTTTTTTTCTTCACTTCTACGTTGTTAAATACGTTAAGTAATTCTAGTTTATATATTCTATTTTTTGTATTTGTCTCGATGGTGAGCAGTCGATATCGACGGGTCGGTCGGGTAAATCCAGTCGCAGTGGCATGAATGCTAGGGCGTACTCCAACGATGACGCGCATGCACAAGACCTGGTATATGCGAATCATGATGAGCAAGTGTTTCT
>JABVXS010000911.1:0-21191 GCA_013365335.1 Madathamugadia hiepei | reverse complement strand
CATCTGGTGTAGGAGTAGCTCCATTTTATAGTACTACTACTACTACTACTACTACTAGTACTACTAGTACTACTAATACTACTATAAAATGGAGCTACTCCTACACCAGATGTCAACAAGTGGGCGAATGGCTTATGATTTACATTACTAAATAATGTTAAGCTTTACCGCAGCAAAATACGAGTTAAGCTTTACTTGATCAAAATTATTCACAACTCATAGAGAGAGAGAGAGACGAGAGGAGAGACTGTACAATAAATTGAAGTTGATAATATCAATTAAACCTTATGACGCAGAAAAAAACTTAACAAATAAACTTAATTAAACGTAGGCAAGAGAGGATTACTGCGTTGTTTAATTGTGTTTCAAAGGTATACGCTTACTGTATGTCATTTAAGGTGAACTTCTAACCGATACTTTAAAATGAACAGTGTTCAGTGAACAAAATATACTAGTAAGATGAAGTTCGATAAGTTCAAGGCTCTACTCGTTGTGAAGATCTTTGGCACTAAGAAAAACAGAATGACTTGGCTCATTTCTAATCAATCAATCAATCAATCACCGGAGAGCTCTGAACATTTGTTGAGGATCAAATCAGATTGCCACTAAACTGATCAATGAGATCTTTTAATGATTTTACCGCCAAAGCATACCGATCCACGTTCCCATCCCATGATGGTAATTTTGAACTTGTACTTCAATTTGTTTACAACAACTGAATTTGAAACTTCCCTATCAACCATCCTTTCACACTTTCACCAACTCGAATACTCTTCACACTGTACAGCGGTCTACACTGGAAGTTTTGAACCGATACCGCGGTAAATTCCTAGTCATACAATTATTTTCAATCAGGAATTCTACTAAATTCAAAATTGTTGAAAGTTTACAACAAAGAGTATTAATAATTTAAACTTGAAATTTGAAAAAAAAAAAAATCGAACTTTTCCAAGTGCTTTATTATCAGTGGTATGTGAGTTCAAACGATTACAAAGATATAATTTTGTATTATGGAGCACTGCCCAATATACTGTCCATTTGTGTCGGTCATTTTTCAACCTCTCACCCATTGCCACTTCCTAAAATGATAAATTACTACTGAATTTGTTCAAAAATTCAAAATTTTTTCTTTGAAATTAAATCACAAAATTAAATGACGAAGGATGAAGTTGAATAATTTAAAATTTTAATGGGGTACTATTGCAAAATTCCAAATGGTGCTAGTGCACGGAAATTAATCAAACAAACTTGATGCATAAGTTGGCCCTGTTTCTGGACATCCTCAAGTGGTACAGATTGAGTTAAAAAGGATGCGCTAATCGGGGTGGTTGTTGCAGTCTTCGACCGTTTCAAATGACGTCGAGATGTGAATCGTACAGTGGTTGCAGCAGGTGGTTGTTGCGTCGATCTATCGCAATGTTGTTTTGTCTGCAACATTTTGAGAAGAAATTTATAAACATCTGCGTCAAATAATCCCTGCAACAAACCACCATCACCACCACCACCACCACCATCACACCCACAGATATCAATCAAAACTATGACAGCCACAGCCACTTGTGATCATTAATCACTGATCAGAATAGGTGGAAGAAGTAGGTGCCGGGAAAGTTGAACAACAACAATAACAACGGAGAAGTCACAGAAGGTATGTCTATCCTCTAAAAGCAATCTATACCCATTCGATTGTTTTAAATTTTTGTGAATTTTTTTTTTTGAAACGATCCATATTTCAGTTAAGCAAGTAGTACCACGAATATGGCCAATTTTTCGCGCAAGAATATTTGCCTCAATCGATAAGCAAAAGTATTTCTACTTGATACTGCTACAGCTTCATATATCAGATTACTTGCATCAAAAGCTTATTTCACTATCTACCACATTAGCATTTCCAGGTATGATTGATGGTACCTGATTATCAGTAGAAGAGAAAAAACCGATGAAACGTTGAATTCGATGCGTTGTTGCTGGTACGTGAACGCTTGCGGAAGCGTTATGATTCGGAAAGGAAAACGTGGATGTTGTTTCAGTAACGATCGGTGAAGATAAATTACCACCACTACTACCACTATCACCACCACTACCGCAACTACGATCATGCAATACCTCCGATGATAAATTGCAGCTGAAAAAAAGTATTTAAAAAAAAATTACCTTGAAAATCTTCCAAAAAAAAAACAAGGAACAATTGCAGTAATGTTAAATTTGTTGTTTTTTGCCGTTGAAAAAAGCTATTTAAAAGTTTCAAATTTTATTTTTTTAAACGAAAAATTATTAAATTGAATTTTTAGAGTGTTCAATAATAACGATCCGATGGATCGAACATTAATGTGGGAAGAGGAAAAAAAAATCAGCAAATGATAAAAGTTTGTATTTTAAAAGAATTATTATCATTTAAGGATAGCATAACATATAAAATTGAAAATATTGCAAATGATTATTGTCACCGGAGAGATACAGAGAGAGAGAGAAAAAGAGAGAGAAAAAGAAAGAGATAGATTTGAAGGAATGAAGAGAAAGTATTTCAAATGCACGTAATGAATTTTGGGTAACATAATATTTTCGAATTAATTGAAAATGTCTGATTTCATTTCATCTTTCGAAATAGTAACATGTCAGATACATCAATGAAATTGGCTTAAAATTTTATTTTCGAAATTCTTACGAAAAAAATTTCAAAATGGTAGTTAGACAGGTAAGCGGCACAATTGATCAAACAAAATTTTCGTAAGAAAAAAACAAAAAATGGTTTCCAAGAGTAATTTTGAAATGTAATCAGGCATAATCCATTTATTCCGAAAGCAAATTTTAAGGCTTTTAAATGAAATTAAACGATTTTAATGAAATTTTTTTTTTCTTAAATAGAAAAAATTTTTTCAAAGTTAAAAAAATTTTTATTTTTTTAGAAAAAAAGTTTAATAAAGGAAAACTTTAATGAAGAAATTTTATCGGAAGATTTTTGTCAATGTTTTAATTCAATGATTCATTTGAGTTGCATTGTTGCTTTCCGTGATATCTGGAAAGAATCTTCCGATCAACTTAGCCAAATCTTAGCCCAATCTTATTACATTTCTCGTTATATTACACAAAACATTTTGTATGAAATACATTTACAAAAAAAAATCAAAAATCCAAAACATTTTGGGCGATCGTTGCTTCTGCGACAAATGCGCCTTTCAATGTTTTAGGAATTTGCTTAAATGAAATTTCAGAATGGTAAAGTTAACTATGGGGAAGGGATGCCTGCAGGATCGGAATGGAAAGTGAATTCAGAATTTATTCAACCAAATGCTGTGCAAATGTCCAACGAAGGTTTTAATGGTAAGTGGGTATGAGAAGAGAAAAAGAAAGGGAGAGAGAGAGAAAGAAAAAACAGGTAAGAGGAATACATAATGAGCTCCATTTAATCCACCTTTCTCTCATTACCATCCCTGATATTTGGCGTTCTCCCACCCATACACCTACCTACCCAAACAATAATTTAAATACCTGAAAAATTGATTCAGAAATTTCTGATTGATGTGTGATATTCCCCAGTAGAACTTTCAGATCACCTGAATGAAATGACCAGGTTACTGTCACCTTATTGTATCATAGCAAAGTATGAGATTTCGCGGTAAAAAAAAAGAATGCATTCTCCAAGATTTTAATTTAATCTCAAATTCAAGAATTAAATTTATCAAGAAGCTTCTGAAACATTCACCCTAATTACTATTACTATTGGTGCTGTTGACAACATCGGTGACACTTCAACCGCAAAATTTCACATCTCACTTTAATTGGATGACGTAAGCAGAAAAGTTTTGAGCTGAAGAAGATTGAAAACTTCTATTTTGAAATAGTGATTTCCATCGAAATAAATGGGAAGCAAAAGAAAAAAAAAAGATTAGAAAATTGTTGATGTAATTTTGAAATTTAATTTTTTAAAGCCTTCCTTTAGCATTTTAGAGATTCACACGAAAAAACAAAAAAAAAAAAAACTAAGGAAAATGTTTTCTTCGAACTGGTTGTTCATATTAAGCGAAATTAAACAAATTTTACAGAGAATTTTACAGCAACTATTCCCAACAGGTTTTCCGCGATGAAGAAGAAGACACAGCGGCTCCTTTCAACTGTCTCAAACTTTAATTGCAATTAGTTCCTGAATTAATAAATCATATTATTTTCACATGATCCTAACACTCCTTGGCTATCAAAGAGTTAAGACGGGTAATTAATGTTGGACAGGATTTGAGATTTAAGAATTTTTGAAATTAATGAAAAAAGTTGAATTTATTTGAAGGTGGTGTGAGATTGAAATGGATTGTGAAAAATGAAAAAATTTCATGAAATGAGAAAAATCCAGAAATTTGCTAATCCCATATATTGCTAATGTGGAATAATATTGCTGAATGATTTATGAGAAGTTTTGATTGAAACTTCAATTTCAGTTTTTCGAGGACAATGACGTCAGTGCCACACGTATATCACTCACAGCGAAATTGGAACAGACCCGAACATTCTAACAATAAACTTTTCCACAATCTTTTTTTTTTCTCCAAAATGAAGTCAACGGAAGCTTTTGAATAATTAGTGTATTGTGAAAAAGAAGACAATAAGTGCATGTGCCGGTGCGTGGGCGTAGGAGGGATGTGATGCCACCAGAGGGTGACAACCTGAACTGGATAACAATAAGTGCATGTGCCGGTGCGTGAGCGTAGGAGGGATGTGATGCCACCAGAGGGTGACAACCTGAACTGGATAACAATAAGTGCATGTGCCGGTGTGTGGGTGTAGGAGAGATGTGATGCCACCAGAGGGTGACAACCTGAACTGGATAACAATAAGTGCATGTGCCGGTGCGTGGGTGTAGGAGAGATGTGATACCACCAGAGGGTGACAACCTGAACTGGATGACTTTTCCACTAACTACATACATCACCTTCACAAGTTGTGATATCAGGCAAAGATGTCGTGGAATGCAAACTTCTATGTTGTCGTTTGAAGAAAGAAAAATCATGTTTGATTGCAGTTCTTGTGCGGTGATCTTTGTGCTTTTCTGTTTATTGATTATCCAATTTTACAACCAACAATAAGATAACGTGTGATAAGAATGTTTGGTACGATGATACGACATGTCCAAGGCCTATCACGTACGCTTAAATGACGCATAAATGGGTGACGCCATTATTTCGTTGCTTCCATTAGCTTGATAAAAAAAGAAGAAAAACAATTAGAAATTGACCGAAAGCACTGTTCATAATCGAAAATTCCCAATTTCTAAAAAAATTTGATTGCTTTTCATTCAATTCAAAAATGACCAGAGCTTTCCTTTCATGGCTTTATTGAAATGTGTTAATTCTCGTGAAATTATTTCAATTTTAATTTCAAAACTTCAATGGTACCAGCAGTATTTGATGTCTGATATGGCCATCAAAACTGTCCCATTCAGGAAAATTTTAAGTTACTCTATTCAAGCTACTTTCTGGATATTTCGAAATCTTGTTGGTTGCTTACTGAACCAATGTCAACCGGATCTGTCAACCGAATCATTTCCAGGTGAAAACATTGCCACCGATTATAAAATGGAATGTTACCTGATGCATCAGCATTATACGGTAGAACTCACATTACCTACTGCATCAGCATGATACGGTAGCACTCACATTACCTACTGTATCAGCATGATACGGTAGCACTCACATTACCTACTGCATCAGCATGATACGGTAGCACTCACATTACCTACTGCATCAGCATGATACGGTAGCACTCACATTAACTACAGCATCAGCATGATACGGTAGCACTCACAATAAGAATAATTACTTGTCCTTGGAAGGATACGATATCCATGCAGAGAAAAAAACAGTCGGACACTGAGTTATCGGAAAGTTAAAAATTAAAAACTTAGAATAGACGGAAAATAAACTTTAGTTATACAACAAGCGGTTCATCAGTAGCATTGTAAATGTTTGTTAATAAAAATTTGAAAGTAAATTGAGGAGTAAAGTGAAATGGCATGGTTGCATGAAAGATTTTCAAATAACAAAGTTTATGGCCGTCTGCTCCGTTTCGCTTTCGGATAAAAGCAGAAAATTGGACTTAAACTGAGGACGGCAATGGGGACCAAAAGGAATGAGAAGAATAAGCTTGAGTGTCCCGCTGAGCTAATCCAAATGTCCACAACAATCCAAGTACATACGCTGCGCTTTTGACCAAATGAACAATTATTTCAGTGGTTACATCTTAATGTAGTACTTTAGAGAGAGAGAGAGAGAGCGAGAGAGGGAGAGAGAGAGAGCTGTTCCAACCGGATCAATTCTATTTATGACAAGGTAAATCAAGATTAATTACGTGATTTTACAAATCAAAAAAGAATCTCCAATATGTCTGATGGGAAATTGAATAATCTTTTAAATTTTGTCATAAAATTTAAGTCGCACTCCTTGGCTGAATAAATAGAAGGATAGAACGATACAGAGAGAGAGAGAGAGAGAGAGAGAGCCAAACCCATGGATGCTGAATTGGAACAATTAAACACCATGCTTTTAGCTCATCTCAAAAAAGTGGGTGAGACAGCATTTATGGATCCAATCTATCTTCCGGGAATTTCTCCAAGTGAAAGTAAAATATGTCGTAACCAACAAATGTTATTATGTTCCCACTGAGATGAGTCACGCTCACTCCTTCAGTATCACTCAGCTCAGAGGTAAAAAGGTCAAAGTTGAAAGCTACACAAGCGGTACGAACAAAAGCTTCAGTAGTGAGACGGTTACACAACATATCTCAGTAATGTGGTAATCACCGGAGCGATCGATTTAAAATATAGTAAAAGCACTGTATGGATGGGGTTTTGTCGGTGTCTTTTGAGCACTAACAACAAAAGAGACCGACATGCCGTCGTCAACATGGTTATTGACTGTAGGGTTCGTCGTCCATCCTCGGAATGGAACATTATTTGCATGTGACAGATTAGAATGTACTAATTAGTAATTGTAATTACTCTAAGTATTTCCTCAATAAACGACATTAATTATGTGTGGCCAGTAATTAATACAAACATTGTAAATAATTCATTTCACAATAATTTCGAAGTTCTCAAAAATATGAAATTTAAACTAAAATTTCGTTTAAAAAATTGATATTTAAATATTTGGAAAACTTATTTGCTAACGAATTCAATGACTACTAATTGATTACTAATGAATAGTTCAGAGTAATTGAAAAATATAACGAAGATCAAAAGAGGAAGAAGTTAATTTAATTAATGAGGAAATTCTTTGTTTATTTCTTCTTCCCATTCTTTTCTACCAAAATTTAAATTCGAAATTTAAAAGTGAAAAACTTACTTGACATCAATTGGTATAACTGCTGAATCATCACTAGACGATAATGCTGAACCAGAACTTGTAGCCATCACGTATGATTTGGACCTCCGTCGATGACCATATTGTGGTGACCCATTGAAATTATCGTGGACATCGTTGAATGAATTTAATAATCCTGAAAGGAAACAACGGAAACTTTGACCCCAATATTGATTCTTTCCTGTATCTTCATATTTCAAATTTCTATTGAAGAAATGAACAAAATTAATTATCCATTTATTCACTGAAATGGACAAATGATCCCTTTGAATGTCCAATCCAAGTTGAAACGTACAATAACAGGTTAGCTCATCGGGCTTTCAACTTAAATTCAACCTTAGCTAATTTTAATTTAACAAAAAATAAATAAAGAAAAGCTTTTAAGAAATAATTACTTCACAAATGGATTGTATTTTCAATGGAATGTGACAGAAAATATTGCAGAATATTTGGCGCAAATTATGCCATAAAAAATAGGTAAGTTTGAACAGGTAAGTTTGAACAGGTAAGTTTGAATAAGTAAGTTTGAATAAGTAAGTTTGAATAAGTAAGTTTGAATAAGTAAGTTTGACGGGAAACTAAAATATTCCGCAACTGACTGATGAAATTCCGGAATTGCCAGTCGGCAAGAAATTTTTTTGCATTTAGCAACCTGAACAAATTTTAATCCTAAAATGTCTTCAACAAAATTTACTGATTATGAACATTGTTGAAACTTTACCAACCATAATACAGTGGTGGTCTTTCTAGGTATTTACCTTTATTCAACTCTAAATCTTAACACTAATCAATTTTCTTGACCTCAGAAAGTTCCATTTTCATTTTTTTTTGTAAAAGTCAAAAAGTTCACAAATTTTACTCATTTGAAAATAAAACTTCAAACGAATATTCGTTAACCTTTTCGAAATATCACTTATGTGGGGGAAAAAAGGAAAAAAAAATAGTGGCAGGTTGTTGAGGAAACCAATTGCGCTTTGGCGCTAACGGTCGCCTATCATTCTAATGCTCATTAACTCTAATAGAAGCTCTAGTTACAGTTAAGATTACGGTAAGAACAAACAAACAAACAAACAAACAAACAAAGAAGAATGCAAACTTCGGGAGGATTATTTGGGAATAAATTTAATGTGAAATACGTTGCTTGAAAAGAAAATTGAAACAAAATAAATTAATTATTCAAAATTCCCTTAAAAGATGAGTGTAATTAATAAAATTTTTATTTATTTTTTT
Organism: Madathamugadia hiepei; assembly: GCA_013365335.1. NCBI lineage: Eukaryota > Metazoa > Nematoda > Chromadorea > Rhabditida > Onchocercidae > Madathamugadia > Madathamugadia hiepei. Next base: position 12,612 of record JABVXS010000911.1, on the reverse strand, counting down.
TCAAAAAAATAAATAAATAAAAAATTGCTGAAAAGAAGAAGAAGGAAAGGAGAGGAAAGGAGAGGAGAGGAGAGGAAAGGTGTGGTGTGATGTGAAAGGTATGCAGAGAGAAACGATTGCTTTTTAGACGATCATCAATGAAGCAGCTCTATCAACACTTTCTCCAGCAGCACCTATCAGATTAGCTGTTCCACAAAACTTCATAAAATTTCGAGTGAAATGAAATTCACACAACCATAAATCAGTGTAAAAATTTTGCGATCACTTGTAGTAGCCAGTAGCAGTAGCAGTAGCAGTGCAGTGGTAGTAGTAGCACTGGTAGCAGCAATAGCAGCAATGATTGCAGCAGCAGTGCAGTGGGTGTTAGTATGAGGGAAAAGAAAAAATCATTCTAAAATTAGAATATTTGCCTAATTTGAAAGTTCTTCATAAAAATAATCAAATGAGGAGGAGCAAGGATGAGCGCTAATCCTTGCTCCTTTTGTTATTTTACAAAATTTGAACAACCAAACGGAATAATTAATTTATGTTACGTGACAGATATGCAATGTGAACCGCAATATCGATCCGTGTCTATGAGCAGGTAGATTGATTGATTGATTGATCAATGTGTGCAAATTTTGAAATATCCAAGAAAAAAAAAAGAAAAATTTCCAAAAATTATTGATTTTTAAATTTTGCTCTTCGAACTATTATTAACATAATATTTACATTGACCATTGACCTATTTTGCCATATTTGATTAAAAAAAAAAAGTAAAAAAATAAAAATAAAACAAAAGTGAAGTGATTCCTGGAAGATACGAGCATGATGTCTGTTAGCATGAAATTAGAACAAATTTAGTGATTTAAAGCAAAAAAATTGCTAAAATTTTAATTAAATTTTTTTTTATTGATTTCAATATTTTAAGTTTATTTATTTTTTCCTTTTGAAAAAAAAACTAGAAAATACCAAAATTCTTTCACAAAAATACAAATAAATTTTTGGAAAAAAAAAGAAAAGTGCAATTTTTTGTTTAAAAAAGTAAATTATAAACTAAATTTTAATTTCCTATAAAAAAAAATTCATTTAATTCCTTCACCTTCCCTTTGATTATTTTCAATTAATTAAAGATTTTTGACTTTCTTGCAAAAAAAAAAAAAAAAATTCAAAGTAATTAAAAATATTCAATAACAAAAAAGGCCTGCAATAACTTTTACATGCAAGGTGTGATTAGTCGGAATGACGTCATTTCTTCCACATTTCATTGATTTATTGTAGTTTGAGAAATTGAAAATGTCATAAATTTCAAGCTAATTAATCAATATTGGTGCGATCCTTGATCTGACAAGTGAAGCTTAATTAATTGAGACTAATTAATGAGAAATTTCAATTCGAGAATTATTAAAAAGGTTACAAGAAATGGAAGAGAAAGTATAAACATAATATGGAATCACTAGTGATATCATCAAGAATAGATAAATCAGCCAACTTTACTCGACCTCTGCCAGTTTACCTGCTTCTAATTAGTTTCATCGTTCACCTCTAATTCTCCCCATCTTCCACATTCTCATTCACCTGTTATCAAGTCACAAATGAAATGAACCAAACAGGTAAACAACTTTTGTTCTTCCTTTCCTTATTCACCCAAATAATCAATTATTTAATTATTTTCCGAGAGAATTTCCGGAACTGTCAAGTTGCAGCGAAATTTCAATCATTTCAAAATTCAAAAAGGGTAAAAAATGAGGAGGAAAATAGCAGGATTACCGGGAAGGATTTTATATTGACAGAGTGACACTTCCAGTAAACTTGCGGTAACTCAGGAAACGTAAGGTAAGCGATTTGAGATGAATGATGATTGGTTAGAAATGTTTTTGACATTTGAAAGTTTTAATCTTTCACTTGAGATTTGAAAAGTTTCCTTTGGGAAATCAATTCATTGAAAAATCAAAACTGATAGGAAGTTGTCAGTTCAATTCATCATTGATAGTTATTATAGATAGCTATAGTACATTTCCTACTTCAACTGTTCATCGTTTAAACAGATCACGTTCAAAAACGTGATCTAACGCTGCATAATTATCACGGATAGAAACAAAAACAAAAAATAAAAAAAATTAATTAAAAAAAGAACAGAAACAAATTGATTTAATTGAAATTATCCCTCCTTGTGGGACAGGTGATGGATGATGTGGGCGATAGGATGAAATTATAATTGCTCAGGAAGCAAAAAGGTTGGATGAGACAGGCAGAGGTGCTAAGCTGTAATAAAGGATCGGATGACAAACTTCATCAGTTCAGTCAATTCATAGAGGTGAAAAGCTAAAAAGAATCCGACGGATGTTTAAACATTCAAACAGCAAACTTTTAAATTCAAACAGAAAGCATAAAATGGAAAATTAAAATTATTCCCAAAATTTCCACCGACAATTTTTCATTTTTAAAGCGCCAAATTTCAATTTCTTCGCTGATCCGAAATACAGATAAGGATGGATTGTTTGATAAATCTGATAAATGTTCAAGAAATGGGTGGAAATGGGAAAAGAGGATTATGGTAGAGGTGGCGAGGAAAGGAGTACCATCTTGGATTACCTTAAATTGAGAGTACTGAAGGTTAATTGAATAGGTGAGTAATGTGTCTTATAAATACCTGTTTGTCTCTCATCGCCTAATGCTTCTGATTGAAGACTTTCAAAAAGCTGTCCTTTGACCTATCTTTTCATCTCTTCTCTTTCACATTTCCGATCATTTAGATTGTTATCATTAAAAAATGTCGCTCTATTTCCGTACAGTAACCTATGGTAAATAAGTTTTCAATGAAAAATCTCAATAACTCCAAGGTTTTATCGAGCATTACTTTCCTTAAAATCTATGCAAGAATGCTATGTTTGACCTGAAACATCGAAAAAGTCTACGATTTCAGGTCAACTGATGTAAATGCAAACAGCAATTTTATTCGAACTGAGAAAGGTCAAAAAAATAGGCTTAAAATTGGAAGCAAAAAACTTGCGGCTTGATTTATTAGACGGTAGTAGCGTTACTGATGAACCTGAAAATGTCAAGTGACCACCTGTAGCTTACAACCCTTCACCTCCCCTTCACCCATATGACCCATCTTACAAAGGTCAGTTAGAACAAATAAAAACATCAATGCATCCCGCACTGTAAATACACATGCTTACAACCAGAATTCTTTGCCCTAATAATTATCATTTACCTTTACGATTGATCACCTGTTGTCACTAATGAGCGATCAAATTTTTTATCGTAGAAATACCAAAATTTTGGGAAGTCATTCCAGCGTTAAAATAGAAACACATTAAGAATGAAATGGAAATTTGAAATTAGTTCATCGAGGATTGCAATAATTGGACAGGTATGGAAGGAGAATCCTGATAAGTGATATTCCTCAATCACACCTTTTCATCATCCCACCCAACTTTCTCGTCAAAAATCCAGTTCAATCGATAATTTCATTCTTTGCTTCAGAAATGTCCCAAGCATACATTGAAAGAATTTAATTTTAAATAATGAAAAATTGAGAGAAAACCATTTGGCTATTTTAGCATTCAATGGAAAGATTAGTACTTCTGTGAGTATAAACTTGTCAACGAACATTTGGAGGACAATCCCTTAGGAAGTGATTGGAAGGAAAGGCCTTAGTTAACCAACCATTCCCTAATGTCCAAATTTCTAAATTTAGCCATTCACATAAACTTCATCAAAATGCATTTCCTATCACTTTGTGGAGAAAATAAAAGAATGCTATTTTCATCCAAAGGCCTATCTCCCTTCCATCCCTCACGCTTCTGCTCCACCATAAATTCGCCATCGTTGAAGTTAGCCGCCTTAGAAGGAAAGAATCCATTGAAGCTCAGCACATGAATGTAACAACTACACTCCCATGCTTTGCTAACCTAAATCCTTTTCAGTTCCGCCATTACTGTATGTGGCGTCTTGGCATTACTGTATCAGCATTTTGACATTACTGTATAAGGCGTCTTGGCATTACTGTAACAGCATCTTGACATTACTGTATGTGTGCTTCACCGTCTCACATAAGCAAAACAATTTGCAGTGAGGTGAGAGGAAATAGTATGATTCATCGTAAATTATAAGAAGTGGCGGTATCAGACTGTCAGAGTAATTTAGATATTTTAGAAATCCAAAATATGCTGGCAAGCATTTCAACTATCTTTGCATCATTACCGCAGCAGGTCAGATAGGTAGGTAGGTAGGTAGGTCACTCCTTCACTTATATCAAATAAAAAAGAATTGATCGAGTTAATGTTCCTATATACTTCTTGACTTCTTTTTTTTTTTCAATTTTTGTAATAAATTTTGGAAAAGTGAAATTTGCAGTGAAAAAAAAAAAATTTTTACAGACCTCTCTCGTCCTCCCTATCTCTCTCTCTCGCTCTCTCTTCAATGTGAAAAGTCAGAGTGGAAGAGAAGAGAGTTCCAATAATTTGTGATTTATTTTGAATGTAAAAAAAAAAGGGATGGAACAGATGAGAAATGAAATTAATCGTTTAGTTTGAACTAATCAACCGAAAGGGAAAAAAAAGTTTGTCAATTGTGAGAAAAGATGAAAAAGCCTTCCAACTTTTCGCCAATCTTTTTTTTTCGCCCACAATTAATCATCGACAAATTGTTGTAATTAACTTATCAAAGTCATTTCATTTCATTTCTTTTTCTTTTGTTTTTGCCACTCAATAATTGCTTACAATCTCCTTTGTTTCAGATTTCACGTAAATAACGATTACACGCTTAATTACGTGAGAAAATGAACGTTTGTAAATATTCCTTGCGAAGAATTATTAGCAAATGCTTGTGGAGAGAATTCAAAGTTGTTTACAGATACTTGTAAGCACAGCTGTTGTTTAGGGGTAAGCATAATAGCTTTTGAGAACTTAACGATGGACTGGGATCAACAGGCACACCTGTGCTTTTACCGCAGGTGTTTCTCTCTGATCGATGCAACCGTTATTGCTACCAAATATGAGTGATGCTAGGCGTTATAGCCATGTTGGAATAATCGGATGAATTATTTTAGTGGGAAAAGAAATGATGTGACCAGGACAAAGAAGTTAGAAACTGACCATTGTAAGAAACATAAAAGAATCGACAGCATTAATTACTGCTAATTAAATTCTCCCATCCAGGGTTCTCAAATGACGAAGCTAACCTGTATTATTTATTACCGCTTTACTCATGCTGAGAAGCATCATTAAAGCTGTATACCTGGCTGCATTAATTACAGTTAATTAAATTCCCTGTGACGAAACAACATAATTGGTTATTTCATAAAATTAAACCAATTAAAGGCTTTTCATGTAAAAGTTCAAAAGTATGGAATGTATCGAAGATTAAGGAAACTCATGATATCTGTGGGCCCCCATCACTCTACCACAACCACCCTTTCCATCATCTTCAATATTAATCTCTTTTAATTAATTAATTAATTGAGATAACTAGCCGAATGAAGGAACAAAACGAACAAACAAAATGTCAGTAATAAAATAAGGATTTCACCCAATCAAGCATAACAACAACGGTTGCACATCGTTGCACACTGTCGTGCAACCAAAATTGCCCAGAAATCGATATCAATAAGTGAGTGTATTTTGAAAAATTATCAAATCCATAAAACTTCAAAATTCGTTTGAAAATGCAAATTTGCAGAAATTCAAGCGAATCATCTACGCTAATCACAACAGCACCAACGCATCCTTTGCACTCATTCCTGACTCCCTTGTCACCCTTGTCACCCCTCCTCTCTGCTACTCCCACTCTTCATGTTCAAAATGTTGGATTGGTTGCATAAGTAAGTAAGCAAGTCATCTGTAATGTACATTGGTCAACGTAATCTTTGGACTCCACAAACGATAAGCAATAACTTCAAATGTAAATAAACTTACCATATTTCGTGCACGTTTCTACAGATTTTGCACGTTCCAGGTGTTTGTTCACAGTGCAACTTGACTTCTGTGCTTGCACTGAAAATGACATTAAATAACAAAATGTTCTATTCAATGGCTTCATGTAATATGAAATTTTTGAAAAATCTATGAATCATTTAAATACTTACATAAAAGATCATTGAATCTAACCTCTAACCCTTTGGATTAGCTGGCCCAAATGATCATTGAACCAATCAATACTTACTTACCTAATGATCACTGAATCATCCAATACCTACGTGGAAGATAACTAAATCATTCAAACCAATAACCTATCTGATAGATTGTCGAATCATCCGATACCTATCTAAAATCTAAAATATCACAAAGTTTCTACAGGCCTGTAAGGGTCGTATCTGTTTCGCAGTGGTACCCTATGGTACCCTATTTCAGGAGAAGCATCCTAAGCGAATGCTTCACCGATTCTTTAATATGGAAAAATAGATAAATGGCAGGTGGCAGTGATGAGCATAATTAATAAGATTAATAGCGTAGTTATAAACAGCGAAAATTTCATTTTTAAATAAAATTCGACCAAAATTAGGTCGGTGATCGACATTCCCAAAACAATCAGCCCAAAGCATGCATGTAACAATACAATATCATCCGAAACCATCCAACCATTTCTTTCAAATTCAAAAATGAAATTTAAAAAAACTGTCATAGCTATTTCACAACAAATTTTAGGTCAATTAATTGTACAAAGCGAGTAGTTTCTGACCGGAATATCTCCTCCTATTTATTGCTATTTGAGCAGAACTAAAATCGTTGATGTTATTGAGCCGGAAGTCCAGCTGCATGCATCACGGTGACCTCTAAGCACGACAACTATCTGGGTTATCTGGGGAACGATAAAATCAACAATTTAAGTGAAGGTAGCAGAGTCCCGGTTGAAGTCCTCAATGATTTAAAATATTGCCGAATTCCAAAATATGAATTACAGCAAAAATAAAATAAAGTACACTGGAAGATAAAAATAATTACGACCATTTAAAAAAAAAAAAACTGAAATCGAAATTTCTACTAGTGAAAAAAAAAAGAAATAGGAGGAGAATTTGAGAGAGATAGAGAAAAAAAAGCCAGAAAAAAACAGTTTAAATAAATAATGATTATGATAATCTAACATTGAAAAGAATTTAAAACTAGAAATGACAGCTGTCAAATGAAAAAAGTTCAAAGCGGCTGAGAAAAAAAAAAGAAGTTTTAAATAAAATTCAACGTTTTACGACACTTTCAAATCCTTCCCAAATATCATTTTCATTTCAACTTTTCGACATCAAGCAAATCAATATTAATTAATCATTAATTACCGCACAGATACAATCACTGGAAGCGAGAGAAAAGTCCAAAATTATTTAATTTAATTTTAGATCACTTGAAAGAGATCAGTTAACAATTGAATGAGTCATGTAAAATGTGATCAAATTACCGCATTTCTTTCACACCTACATCCAATTAATAAGTACCTATGAATTTTGATTTTTGGACTTTAAAAAAATCTATCCGGCAATTTGAGTGAAATTTATTTTTCCTTCATTTCTTCTTTTCTTTTTTTTTGCTTTAAAAATTAAATTAATTAATTCATGTACGACAAGAAATACACCAGTTGTAAAAATGATATAAAAAAAATAAATCACTTAATTAATAATTCAAATTCTCCATTAATTAATTGAAAATAATTTGAAGAAAGCACAATTTTAACAAGGCAATAAACACCTGTGGAATAATTTTAAATTTAACAAAATTTTCGAATTCTACAAAAGTTTTTAACCAAATTTTACAATGAATTTTAATTTTGCACAATTTTCATTGATACTGATTCTTCATAAGTAATTATGGTGACAGATGGCATGTGCTTATCCAATTTCATCTTTGGATTAGCTTAAATTGTTTGTTTTGAAAAATTTTTGAAAAAAAAAAAGTGAAAGGAAATTTTTTTTTAACACGGGAATGTAACATTGAATGTTTGAGGTTAGTTAGGATTGTGTTTTCCAAAAGGGAAATATTTATCACTGGACAATCTTGCAATTTCAACAGGTGAACAGGTGATGTGATCATTATCCTTGACAATTATTACCTTTCTTTCCTACTTTTCCTCTTCATCTTTACCTCCAATAAAAAAAAAAAGTTTCCAACATTCGCGACGTTTCCTATTTTTTCCCACTTTTCTTTTCCCTTTTTTATTGTAGAAAAAATTGATTTCTCTGAAAATTAGCAAAGGAAGAAATTCAATTTGATATTTTTGAAAATTTTCATTAAAAAAAAAAAACTTTTTTCAGGCGCTTGTTTTGATATCATCAAATTGTATTTTTATAAGAAAAAAGTTCTCATTTTTTGATTTAAAAATGCAAAAATTATATCACAAATAATTGGTGGAAAGTTTTTTTTTTCTTCCTCCTTCTGGGAAAGTAAGTAAGTACCATTGTCACCATTGTCACAATTGTCACCAAAGAATGCAAAATAGAAGTGGAAGAAATAAAGGAAATTATCAATTAAGAATAGCAAAGTATGCGGATAATTATTACTAATGAATCAAACAATCAATTACAGTAAATGTTTGAAAAAGAAAAAAAGAATGACAGTGTGATGGAAGATAACAATTTTATTCCACTGGGACAATTTCAATTTTCACATCTGTCACTGATAAACAATCTCTCTCGCACTCCCTCTCTCTCACTCTCTCATCCTTTCTTTCTTTCATTCAAAAGTTTGAGTTAATTTTTAGAAAAGAGAAAAAGAAAAGCTTAAAGAAAAGAGTAAACAAACCATGCAAAATATCGGAAATTCGATCAGTGAGTGGAAATTTTTCTTTTGTTGAAATATCGGTTGTTGTTGTTGTTATTGCCGTTGGATGCTTTGTCGTATCTCCGTCACTTCCGCTTTCTAAAGGATCAGCTTTGGAAAAAGTACCGCTTAGCAGTGACATCCGATCAATTGAAATTGAAGTTGAAAGTTGAGCGCCACTCTGATACTGTTGCCAAATATTTGCTGATGTATCAGACAGTGGGATTCTTGCGGTTTTCAAATTTCCCACAGAATTTCGTCGTTTCTCATTCAGTGAATTGTCACCAACGAGAATGTTACTTTGATCAATCTGAAATGAGCAGAACTTATACTTTCTTGAATGGAGGAAAGGAACAACTGCACAGATTATTGATGAAATTCTCTGAAATTCCAACATACATCATGACAGGTGCTATTAGGCCACAGTTTATAAATAAGTAATTTACGTGCAAGAAATTTTGGAAGAAAAAACGACGTGATTTTCTTTTTTTTTTTTCTGCTTTGTTGGGTTCAATTTGACATCAGTAATCTTTGAACTTTAAGCAAACAAAAAAAAAGAAACAGGTTTGAAGTGAAGTGGCAATTGAATAACAAAGCCAAGTTCCTCCATTTACATACATGATATTTGGAATGTTGTGGAATAGTTGAACACATTTTAATTTGCTTCTTCTCTGGTGTAAACGTTGAAAATCGTTGCATAGCTTTTGCTGATGAGCCATTTGACCTTATCGGATTGATGTTTTGCGGGGTTAAATGAGTGGTACTGCCGCGAGTATCTTGCAAAATGAGTGATTCACTCGAAGATTTCATGTCCGACCGTAAATCATGAATGGAAGTGGATCGTCCTCCTGAAGTAGATGATGATTTATGGGAAGAAGCGGATGATATAATTAAGATGAATTTCAATTTTTGCGCAATTGAAATATTTGTTAAAATTCTTTTAAATAAGAGAAGAAAACAATTTAACAATTCAATCAAATTAAATTATTGAGAAATCACTGTAATTGATCTGAAATTTCTACAACTATAAGGTTATGGAAGAAACTTGGGAGAAGTTCACATCATTCAGTGATCCATGTCGGTATTTTCAAAAAATTGGTCAAATTGTTGAACTGATAGCTTAGGCTTTGGTGTACATCCCAATGAATCAAAGATTAATTATGAAATTGGAAATGATTAATTGGTTAAGAATTGATAGACTATGAGACAAGAAAACAATTAGAAGGTAACCTTTGTTTTGTCGAGAAGTGGCTTTTGAAACGGCCGCCAAGAATGAAGCTTGTCGTTTGATAAATCGTTTAAAAAATTTTTCGGGACAAGGAGCAGTGCCAGTCATTTCTGCAAACAGAATTTGAATAATTTCAAATTCTAGCGAAAAAGAATTTTTGTGGGAAAAGACAAAGCAAATTGAGATGTTCATAGAAAATACCTCTCACAGGTGCAATGATTAAATTTTAACAATTAATCAAACTTTTCGAAAAATTTCCCTCAACTTACCATTGTTTTTCCTTTGATCAGAGTAATGCTTCAATTGCTCCCTCTCACAATTGTTCCTTCTATTTTCCTGAAATTAATTTCATTAACAAGATTGAAAAATTACATCAATGATTGAGAGATATGCCTGATAGAAGGCCTTAGCTTCAGACCAGGATAATTTAAATAAATTCTACATGTTTCCCATTCATCAATTATATTAGCATGCCTTATATATATGTGAGATGAAAAGAAATTTACCGAACAAAGAGAAACGAAAATTTCCGTTGAGCGACTACAAACCGTTGATTAATAATTAAAAAAAAATCCATTTATCCTACATTTCATTTCAACCGCAATTTTACATTTTTCAATTCTCATTTTTTCACTCTCGACAGTAATTCATTTTTATTTGCATTTCTCCTCATTTAATCAATTCTCGATAATTGAAAAAAAGAAAAAAAAATTTAATTGAAAAATTTAATAATGAAATTTTAAAATTATCAAAAAAACAGGAAAACACAATCAAACATCCCAATGAAATGTATGGTAAAATACCGTCAATTAACCACTAATTATACCTAAACATTTCTCATAGTGTTGAATTTATAAACTTTAAAAATAAATAAATGAAAATTTTCAGTAATATCGAAAGTATCCAAAAAGAACAAACTTTTATTGTACAGGAAAAAGAATTGAATGAAATATTTGAATTGAAACGATTCGGTTGTCTCATTGGTGCTAGACGTAAGTACCTCTGGTTCCGCGGTTCCCTTTTATCACCACCAATACCACTGGTACTGCTACAACCACCACCACCACCACCACTATTACTGTCACCAATTGTCATTGAACTACGCGGCATTTTATTAAAATTTGCCTGAAATTTTCGAATTTGTCATAGTTACAAATATTGCTTACATTCTCCAAATTACACCCAATTCCTATCGGCGATGTTTAAAGAAAATGATTTGAATAAATAACTGAAATTCCTTCATTCCGCGCTGAGGCAAACCATTCTTACCATTTTCTTCAACGGAGTTTGCCTTCCTACCGCATCGCACATTTCTCCAACAAACTTTCCACACTCCTGAATGCTCCTTCCACTTTCTCTATATGTCGCTGCTGCTGCTGCTGCTGCTGATGATGATGATGATGGTGATGATGATGATGATGATGAGGATGATGAGGATGATGAGGATGATTGTACAGATGACTGTAACGAAGTTTGTAATTCATTTCGCGTCCTGCGTGCTAAAGGTGTAGCAGGATGTAGCAGATGTTCGCAATCTCTTCCGTTCATTTGCGATTCCAATTTACAACGATCATTTGGAAGTAAAATTTCTGAATTTAAATGCCTAAAAAAAAAAAAATCGTCAAAAAATTGTGAATTTTTTTTCATCAATTTCATTTTCATGAAATATAATTAACGGTTAAATTAAAGACTCATTAATGAATTACTGTAACAAACAGAAAAAATAAGTAAGTTCCTTCAATGATCAATACTAAAATGATTGTTTCATATCGTTGACCACAGCGTACCTCTGCTAAATGTATGGTGAACAAATCATTGGTAATCAATAACTCAGAAAAAAAGAAATCGGTAAATTAGTCATAAAATTACTTCATTTCACTACTGCCAGTCGGAACATTTCCTTGATGTAATTTATCTTTCGAAAAAACACTTCCAAAGGGATAATTACTCCGTCTCAACCACTGAAAACTTCTTCATGAGAATTACCAAAAAAAAAAAATTAAAATTAAAATTAAATTAAGAAAGTGACATGAACATCAAGTGCAGAGGACGGATGACATGACATGTAGGTACATCTCATTAAGCATTCGTTTGTTTCAAATTAAATTAAGGAAAATATACCATTGGAACAATAGGCAGGAAAATTACAGTAAGAGAAGAGCATAATGTATGCTTATTTTAATAAATAAATTCAAACATTTCTCTCATTAAATTTTCAATGGCTTGAGTTTATTCTCTGTATGATTCATCAATGATACATCGTTGAATGACCGCGATGAGCATCCATGATAACTATAATTCATCACGATATTGACAAGTGATAACGATACATACTGCTTACAGTATACTTACTATTCTCCCGTTCGACAGTGTACGCATTAAGCAATTAATGAAACATTGGAAATTTTTCCAAATAAGACAAAAAGGCGTAATTAATAAATATTCGTTCGTAAATCATTGAGAATCTCTAATGAATAATACTAAGTACAGTATTGCTTGTGTATCATTAGTACTGAGCCATTCATTCATTCATTATCGGCCATCAGTTCTATTACGAACTTTAGAGATTTGATGTATGAAGGATGTGTATGAAGCGCGCTCCTGAGCGATTCGTTTTATTTCAGCCAAGTTCATTGCAGTGGCTGTAGTGATTGT
>JABVXS010000910.1:0-21225 GCA_013365335.1 Madathamugadia hiepei | reverse complement strand
TGGGAGGACCAAAGGTTAGATTATCCCTGGGTATGGATATGACGAGATAAGATGTAGCGTACAGTTTTACATTGCTGACAGATTTTGCAAGCTAACGGATAGCTTCACATATGATGAAATCATTTGGTTTCCATCCTTTGAGATAGGAGACCAAAGATTACATTTTTGAATGGACATATGCTGGTGTTGGTTGTATGAGAATTGGATAATGCCTTCCTATTGTCGTATAAAAAAAGGTAAATAAATTATCCAACGTTTTTTCTTCCGCGTTTCGCGACATGACGTATTAGGAACCTCGCATTCCTAATTTCGAGTAATTTGTTGCCCAATGTAAGGCACGCTTAGAATTAATGATATTATAATTATAATTCATCAGTCATTGAAATTTCTAGCAAATTTTCATAGGAAAGAACAAAATTCACCGCTTATTTATTTCGATCAAAATTTGATGGGAAAATTTTTTAATAATTTTAAACTGATCACACTTAATTTTTGCATAAAATTAGAATTAATTGCCAATGAAAGTATACTTTCACTTTCGCTTATGCTATTGCATTAAGATTAAAATTTGTTAATTTTAATTGATATTATTAAAAAGACACCTTGCTTTTTTTTTAAAAAATAAACAAACAAAAAAAATTTTATTGCAAAACATTTCATTGCGATGCTTTTCTTGAAGTGTTTTTACCTTCTTCACCTTTCACCTTTTGCCAGTTTCACATCTTCTGCAACAACTGCTATCATAATTAATGATGATAACGATTATTGATTATGATAACGATAATGATAATAATAGTGATGGTGACAATGTTAATACCAAAGATAATAATTATGATAATACAATGGATAACACAAATGATTACTTCAATTGTTTTCGTTCATACAGATTTGAAAACAAACATTATGAAATTGCAAAAATTTTCGATAATAACTGTATCAGTCAATCCAGCAAATTTCCAACGTGTCGAAGTATCAATCATCAATTGCAGACGCCTTGCCAATCTGTTTTTCACTCAATTTTTATTGTTTTTCACCAAACATTTTCATAAAATTTCATTACCCATCCGTGCACACTGGACTTTCGATCTCTTTCATTCACTGAAACAGCAGCGGCAACATCTGAAAAACAACCACTCACCTCAATTCAATCCCTTCCCATCCACTCAAATCAAATTTTTATCGCCTTCTCATTACTTTCATCGCTTTCCTCCAACATATCATTATACCGTAAGATGATTATCATTATCCTTGTTATCATCCTACTAAATTTTTATATTTAAAAAAGAAAAAGCTGCTAAACTTGCTTTTTTGCAACTTTGTATTGCATTGAAAATTATTTTACTCTTCGTAATTTTAGAAATAGCTAATTTGAATTGCCAAATAAACAAACAATTTACTCTTCCTATTCTTTTTCCATTACTTTAAATGTCATTTCATACCTTTCTGTTTACTTTTTTAAAATAATTTTTGTTGAAATTAAAAAAAAGAATTATTTGAAAGGAAATACGAAAAAGTTAAATTAAATATTTTTTTGCAAATTAAATCTTTGTTTTATTCAAAACTAAAAGTGGAAATGAAATAGAATTTGATCAATTTTTATCAGCTTATTTAATCCTAAATAATTTATTTCATAAAAAATGAAACATTAATGATATTAATGCTAAAGATATGGTATGAAATTAAATTCGAAATTGCTAAAATTTCAGAAAAAGGAAATTCATTGATTTCTTTTTGCCATTTCTCTCTGCATAATCCTGAATATCCAAAATTAATTAACTGATAATTTTTTTTTTTACATTTACTTTTGAGAAAAAATTATCGATATTAAAATCACTGTTATCTCTTTTTTTGTTATTTCTCTTTCTTTCTCTCTCTTTCTCTTTCTCTTTCATTCCTTCTGCTCCTTTATTACTCATCTCTCATCTTTTTTTTTCTTCCCAAAAAAACTTTTTAAAATATTCCGAAGAAAAAAAGTGCAGCTTAAAATTTTTTTGGTTCAAAACAAATCGACACTGTTAAAAATCTCCCGGATTATATGAGAGGGAGAGAGAGAGAGTAAGAGAGTGAGAGAGAGAGGGGAGAAAGAGCAAGGATAGAAATTCTATTACAACGAACTTCTTAATTATCGTTGTTTAATTCTTTTTTCGCTCAAACAATTTTGCTTTATTATAAACTCAGAAAAAAGAAAATATTAATTTTATTAATTTTGAAAGGAAAAATTTTTCGATAATAAAAAATGAAACGTTTTTCAAGGATTTGAAATTTAATTAAACTAAACCTTTTTGTCACTAATAATAGTAATTGTTATAATGAATGATATAAATTCCTAATTAATTAGTAATACTAATTAAAGTTGAGAATTTAAGATGGTTTTTCTTCACATAAACTAATATTATTCAATATTATCTTCAATAATTTCTGTCACTAATGATAGTTATGCTTTAAATTAATTAATTAAATTTGTAGTTTAATTAGTGATAATTAATTAAAGCTATATTTTTACATTGCACCCTATCACTTTCAATGATCTTTTACGAAATCTTTTAATTTATTACAGAAATTTTGAAAAGTTTTATAATAATTAAAATCTTAATTTATCACATAAAAAGTTTAAAATTTCTGAAAAAAACACCAAAAAATTATTGATAAAATTTGCCATTCCATTAATTGTCATGAAAAATTTATTCATGGAATTTGATAGATCGTTGGATGCGGAATCCTTTGAAATTCAAATTTATTCCACAGTTTTTTCTCTTCAATACAAACAGTTTACATTTGGTATTGTTTACAGTACTGTGAAACAGTAGAACAATATGTACTGCAAATTTGAAAAAAAAAATGCTCACATTCAAAAATTCAGTTTTCAAAACATTCTCCTTGAAATAGCTTGCCCCGAGATTTCGCGCCACTTCAGTGATCTATTTCGATTTTCCCCAAATCATTGGTATTATTCTTCCTTTTTTTCTTTTTCATTTCATTTTTCTCATTGTTTTTCTCCCTACCCTGATTATCATTATTTCTTGTGAATGAATTATTATTTTCAACACTTCCTCCACAATTATCGTAAACATCAGTATCTTTACGGGGGTGGAGAAAGACATCATCTATCAATCAAACACTAATCACTTGTAATTAAATTAGATTATGATTTTTTTTTTCATTTTCTAAAAAAAATATTTTTGCTAAAAAATTTAAAAAATTTTCTTATCAGAGAGAAAGGAAAAAAAGCGTACGATTTTCCTTCCACACTTTTTTTTTGCTTGAAATTTGAACTAATGCAATTTTCAGCAAGTTTGATAGGATTTTTCGTTCAAACGTTAAAATTGCAACCACTGAAAATAAATTTTAAAAAAAAGGAAAAATTTTTTTAATTTCACGTGATAAATTAATAAACTAAACGTATCGATGATCATTTTTTTCTTTTAAAAAGTTCAATTATTATTTTCCATTTTATAAAACAAAAAATCATTCACTTGATCGATTATTTTTTTTCTTTTAATTAATAAAACAATTTGTCCAATTCATTAAAAATCAATAGTAGTAAGAATATCAATTATCAGTTTATCAACAGGTATTACAAGATTTTTTTTTTCAAATAAAGTACGATTTTTCATTTTGCAAAAAAAGTATTAATGTAAGGAAGAAACAAAAAATTAATAATAAAATACGAATGATTGATAAAGTTAAAATTTAAAAATAATTCTTTCATTGTGTTATATTTCTTGCAAATACAAAAAAATCATTGTAATAATGAAAACATTTAAAATTTTTCGAATAATTAAAATTTTTAAAAAATTTTGGGAACATTTTTTTCACACAAAGGAGTCATTGTGTTATTGGTGAGAAACGAAATAAATTAAAACACTGAAATGAATTATTTTCGTTTTGTTTACATTTACTTTAAAATGATTGTTATCAAATAAGTGTGAATTAACTAAAATTGTTAATAATACTACTAAACAACTCTCATGCGACAGTCATCCTTCTTTTGTCATTGGACTAATCAATAATTTAATTTTAAACTTCATTTAAATTCTCGAGATTAGTAACTCGAGAATTTGGCAATCATTCTTCCCAATCTTTCCCTTAAGGAAAGAATTATTTTCTATTGCTTATTCCATCATTAATTGAAATTTTTCGAATGATTTTCACAAGTAACATTGAACAAAACTTTTCCATTAATTTGTTTTTTAAATGCAGCTTTTTATCAAAACTTTTGAATCGCAAAGAATTTTTTTTTGTTGAATAGCTTTTTATTAGCACAGATCCAATGTTGGAGAGAGGATGACTGTCACTTGAAAATTCGACATTAAAATTAAAATTTTGGAATTAAACTTGTTTGATAGTGGTGGCGTTAAATGGATGGTAACAATTATTTTAAAATAAATATAAACAAAACAAAAATAATTCATTTCAGTGTGCTTTAATTTTCTCTGTTTTTCACCAATTACACAATGACTCATTCGTTGCACAAACTAATTTTTATAATTTCCGTCAAGTTCTACCAAAAATTAATGCTACAAACTTTGTTAAATTTTAAAAACTTAAAATTTTTTCCTCGCAATTTTCTTTTCTCGTTTTTTATTGGCAAAAATAATTAAAAAGGAACGAATTAAACTTTTCTTTTAATGTAAAACAAAATTTGCTCGAAACTGAAAGAGAAAACTAATGTAATTTCACAGTTCTAAAATATGTCTTTCATTTCCCCCTTTCTCTCTCTCTCTCTTGGTCTTTGCTTATAGCTGATAATATAATTTTTGAAATGGATCCAAACTAGCTGAAAGAATTTTTTAGGAGAAAAAAATTTCAATCAGTTTAGGAACTTTCCTGCTTCAAGAAGTTCTTTTTTTGCATCTCTTCCACTTTTATGATTAGCGCAACCTAATTGAAAAAAAATTAATTATTTATGTTTTTGATGCAGAAAGATTATTTCAAAAGCTGAGTATCTGTCCGCAAATTATTTATGATTGTCAGTTTCGTTTTTCCAAAATATAATTATTCATTGAAAAATTAGAGTTTTTTTTTTTTTCTGACTCAATAAAATATACTTTGAATAATGTTGATGAATTATTGTTTAAAGAATTTTGGATTTTTATAAGAAATAAAAGATTTTGAATTTTAAATTCTAAATCAAAATTTGTGCAAAAGTTAAAAAAACGAACTTTTCCAGGAAGATTAATGTGTTGACGATAGCAATCAATACAATAGTACTTACTTCAAAATTCTTTTTCCTCTGTCTAAAAAGATTTTTTTTCAAAGAAAAAGAAACGAACTAAGTGTAAAATGAAAATGAACAGAAAAAATTTTTTAATCTTCGAAAACATTTTCAAACGCAGTGGGAAATTTCACCTCAATTCATTTTTAGTTTCGTATTTTAAATTTAAAACTAAAATATTTAATTGTTAAAACAATCTGTTTCGAATGTCACATATGATTTACATTTAATCAATTTTAGTTTAATTAAAGCATAAAAATATTCGTTAAATTTTTTGAATTATTTTTGTGGAAATGCTTGATCCATTTTAAAAATTATTTTTGAAAATTTAAATTCTTCAGAAACTGTTTGAAATTTCACAATTTTAAATGATCGATCAGGTAGAGAAATGTGCACCATTTAGTTTTCTCATATCAATATGTTATCATGTCAGTGTGTTAAATTATCCTTCAATTAATTAGTTGATTTCAACCTAATAGCATATTTTCCAAATAATTAATTTTACTTTTTCAATTACTTGATATTTTATTCTCAAACATTCATATAACTTACAATTGCTCAATCATAAGCTCAATTGTAAACTCAATTTTTTGTTTTTCATTATTTTCAAAATGTTGGTTTAATTATTTAGCTATTCTAAGTATATCTCTGGTAAACTTAATTTTTTCATCAGAGTGATATGTAATGGTTGAATTTCTTTTACAAGAATTATTTTTACTTTTTAAAATTTTAAATTAAATTTAATTTGGCAATAAATTAGTGTTTCATTTTTATTCATATTTTTGAAAGATTTATCAAAAAACTCATTAATTAATTATTTGTTTCAGGCGTATCTTTAATTAATTCATCACGTTTGTCGCAGAAATATAATGTATTTGAAATTCTTTTTGCATAGAAATGTTTGTTCACATTTTTTCCAATTTCAGATTTAATTTGCTGTAAAATTAACAACCGGAACATTCTGCGGAAACAAATCAAATTGTTTGATTGGCAAGACAAATCGATTCGAAAAATTTTTCACATTTAAAAGAAGAAAAGTTTGACGGCGGAAATGTCAAGCCATCGGAAAATGTCACTTTTCAGTCGTTGGAAACAACAAACGAATAACGAACAACTGGAAGGTGTGAGTGAGGAAGAAGCCATCGAATACCGCGAAGCATTCAGGTTATTTGATAAGGTAATGGAGTGATAGCGATAAGCTCGTTGATCGTTATCAGCTTATCTCTATCATTTTAACGAAGCATTAAAACAACAAAAAATTTGAAAAAATTGAAACTGAAAATTTTTAATTAAATTTTTATTTCTTGTTCTATAAAAATTTGATCAAATTATTCCGCATGAAGAAAAATTGACTAATTAAAATTTGGCATGAAAATTTATCACAAAAATTTCATACATCATATCATTCAAGAATTGCAGCTTTAATCGATTGATGATTAATATAAAGTTTTAAAACAATTTAAAAAAAGCAAATTTGATTGCGTTTTTTTCCACAATAATCGATTGAAATTCACTTGCAAACAATTTCTTTTTTTTTGTCAAATATTTTAAAATTCAACATAATTTAAATGAGAAATACATAAATATTGGAGAAATAAAACGAATTCTTTGTGATGTAAATGTCGAAAAAGTATGATGAAATTCAAAAAAAATAACAAAAATTCCAATCAAAATGATACAATTTGATGATGAAAAAAAAAATTTTTTTTTTCTAACGGATTTTAATTCAAAGCATTTTCATTTTTTTCTCTCTCCCCAACTCTCTCTCCCACTCTATCTACTTCTCTCTACTTCATTAATTCTCTCTTTTTGATGAAGTTTTCTCAATTTTTCCTTACTTATTCATTTTATTCAAGGAAATAATTAAAAAGAAAAAAGGATGACGAGAGAAAATTAAATGAACTTGAGTAGCAGGTTTCATTAAACTCAGTCTTAAAATTAGAAACTCATTAATGAAAAGAGATTAATTTTCCATAACTGATGAAAGAGAAATAATTACTGAAAAGAAATCAATTTTTTTAAAGATTTAAATTAGAAATTTGAATATTTCAGGATGGTAATGGTTCAATATCCTCAAAAGAATTAGGTGTTGCGATGAGGACATTGGGTCAGAATCCAACTGAACAGGAATTACTGGATATGATCAATGAGGTGGATTTTGATGGAAGTGGTAGCATTGAATTTCCCGAATTTTGCCAAATGATGAAACGAATGAATAAGGTAATTTTATTATTATAAAATACCATGGGGATAAATTAAATTTATGAAAATTACTTGTTTAAAATGTGCAATATTTGGAATAATTGTAGTTTAAACCAATAATCATTGTAACTATCACCAATGTGAACAAACCATCATATCATAGTTGAAAAAAAAATGTTTAATACATTGGGACGAAGCAGATTGAACCAATATTATCAATGTGAACAAGCCATCATATCATAGTTGTTTACTTGCATCATTAAAAATTGGCGAAAATTTTGTTCATTTACTTTTTGTATTTTATTTATTAAATTATTTGGTTTACTTCATTCATTGCATATTTTTTTTTCTGTTCTAATTAAAAGCAATGATGCAAAATTTCACTTTTCAAAGTCCATTTTTTTTAAAAACTATGTGACCCAAGGAAGAAGTAGTGCATTTATCAGATGTCATCTTTGATTAATCTAATTATCGTCTATTTTTATTAAATCAATTTTTTTCAAAGTTACATTTTTTTGTGAATCTTTATAAAATTTTAATTTATTCCGAAATTTCAATGATGAAATTATATTTGATCGTTGGTATCTAAGCTGACAGCTAAAAGGAATTTCAAAAAAATCGGTTGAGTAGTTGATCCGTTGAAAATTTGAATATGCCAGGACAATGACAGCGAAATGATCCGTGAAGCATTCCGCGTATTTGACCGCGACGGTAACGGATATATCACCGCGGAAGAATTCCGGTATTTCATGACACATATGGGGGAGCAGTTTAGTGATGAGGAAGTGGACGAAATGATTGCGGAAGTTGATATCGATGGTGATGGACAGGTATTGCTACATGTTAAATTGCTTGGAAATTCCAAAATCAAATGGATTGCAGTTTTAAAAAGTTGAACTTTACAATTTTTTTTATAATTATAATGTTTTAAAAGGATCTGACGGAGCTGAAACGATGATGATGTTAGAAATTGAATAAGTTGATTTGTATGAAATACACTTAGTATGTTTATGCTACAAAATTATTCCATAGATTTTAGCCGTAAAATAAATTTAATTTTAGCCGCTTTCTAGCCATTCGATTTTTCTTTCATTAATTAGCATTTAATGAGTCGAATAATTTGCAGATAAATTATGAAGAATTTGTACGAATGATGACAACCACATGACATTAAGAAAATTCTATCAGTTTGTTTTCACCTTGGTTAGCATTTGTTCTTCTTAATTTAATGAAAATTTTCATTATCGATTTTCTCCTCACGCTCTTTGATTCTGTCTGTTATATTTTTTAAACATTAATTTTCGTTTCATTTTTGTCTTCAATTCTTCATTTAGTTTCATTTTTCAAAAATCATTTCAAGGAAAAAGAATCAATTATTTTATTCAGAATTCTTCTTCAGCTATATCATCAGATGTATGAAATCATTTAAAACATCCGGAATAACCTAGTTAAGCAGGGAAAATATCTTTTTTTAAGGAATTTTTTCAGTTAACTGAATGAGAAATAAATGATTAAATTGCGGAGAAATGATTAAATTAAATTTTCTGCTAATTATAAATTCCATTGAATTTGAATTGAATGCACATCAACCATAGAATTAATGAAAACAATCGGGGTTGTGAATAGTTCGAATAGGAAAACTCAAACTTGGCTAATTAAGCATTTATTAACATTATTAAGCAGCAACAACAATCGAAGTTAGCAGGAAACAACGAGGATAAATTAATGCAAGTCAGCCGAACTGGAACATGATTTGAAATGTAAGGAATACAAACTGACTAGATGTACCTGAATACAGGTTGACCAGGTATACCTAAGGGATCACACAAAGAAAGTACATGCATGATCTACACCAAATACCGTATATGTGCAACAGTACTGTAATTGACTGCAGAATACGGTAGAACATGTTGCGAACAGTAATTTGGAGCTTGTCCACTACAGTGTTCTTGCTAATCAATTTCTATTTACAAAGTCGCATTAATTGATCCAAAGAAATTGTTACCATAGAAATTATTTTGCGTTTCGTGGCAATCAATACTTGAAACTATCTGTCTTTTAACACTACTGTATATACCGTACACTGATGAGTAATGTTACCGTATTTACTGTAAATGTTCGTTGATTATTTTTGTATGCGCAATTCTAACATTTCTTTTCTCAATTTTAAATCTTTCAGTTTAATTTGAAACAAAATCATTTTATTGGTTAAAATAATTGTCATTTTTGAAAGAAAAATTTTTGTATTTCAGGTAACGTATGCTTTGGAATGTTTGCAAAGGAAACAAGACAAGAACAAAAAAAAGGCTGAATAAAATTTTATTTCAACAAGTTGAAAAAAAAATTAATTGTGGTACGTGGCATGAACGAATACTACTACTGCAATTACTTATATTTTCGAAAAGTCAATTACCTGAAATTAAAAAAATTTGTAACGACTAACGCTGTTATGAGTTATTCATTATAAGTCTATAATATTTCCATTTTGTTAATTACTGCAAAACAAAAAAAAAAAAGAAAAAAATTAAAAATAGCTAAAAGTAACTAATCCAAAATATTTTCATTCTTTTTTAAACCTTTGTATAATTAATTTTAATATGTTTTTTTTGAATTAAATTTAATTTTCATCTGTTACATTCATTAAAAATTATGCATTTTATTTAAAAAAAGAAATGAAAGCCTTTCTGTTCGATTACCTGGATTGTCATGCTATTATGGGTTATCATTTTCTGTTTCACTGATTGATATCGATACTGATAATTTGATGATAAACGATGATCTCGCTTGATGCTTTAATCAGTATTCGTTATCATTCATCTCATGCTTTTTGAACTTTTGCTTATTTATCATTTCATCTTGTCGTTGAATAATTACTTAATTAATTGTATATGTGCATAAAAACTGCTATATTTTTGTGCAAAACAGAAAAAAACAAACTATTTCTCAATTTTTTTTTTTAAATTTTTTTGTAGAATTTGCAATTCCTTTCAATTAAATTTGCTGTAAAATTCCACTGCATGTGCACTAAACATTCCAGACTGATATATTTCTATTTCATTAATAAATTTAATCATTTTATTCAGCTAAGAACTTTATTAATTATTTAAATTGAATCAACAGGAAGAGTGAAAACTTCCAATATCAATTATTTTTCAAAACAAACAAAAAAGTCACTAATTCATGTATTAAAATTTTACCCTTATCAGGTCTTCAATTTCAATATTGGAAATTTTAGAAAGTGCTAGCTTAAAAAAAATGAATTATTGATTAAATTTTGAGGTTTTTTTTTAACGATTTGAACGAAATAAATTTATATTCTACAACATTTACAATTTTATAAGTTTTTTACATAAAAAATTTTGGCCATTTAACATCAAAAGCTTATTTCTAATTAGCCAATAGTACAGAATTTGCATTAATTACATATATAATAACTAACAAACTGAGGACAATTCAAAATTTCATTTTGTTTTCGTCAAAATAAAAAGAGAAATTTGAAAATTTCAAAAATTCAAAAAAAAAACTTAGCACAATTTAACATTCATTTAACATTGCATAATATGAAAACTAGGAAGCATTGTCGAACTGTTGAAAAATTTCCACAAATTCAGTTCAATTCATGAAACTTGAATTCCACTGACTTCGATGTCACCTTGTATTTGAATGCCCACGATATCTCCCGCTTGTAATCGATGAAAAAATGTTGCAAATTGTTCACCATTTACATATACCTGCAGTAAATTTGGTTCTGACAAAAAATTTTAAATTGAAATTTGTAGCAAGGAAATGAAATATTTCAACGATTCCTTTATCCGATATGTTAAAAAATAAATAAACAATGAAATGCAACAATTAATTAAATAAATTAGTTTAAAATAAAAAATCTTAAATTAACATCGGAATTATAACAGTTAGCTGGCAGTCATTTGTATCTTAGGCTGAATAATTTGAAATGTTAATCCGGAAGTAACCTTTTTCATCTCGTAATAATTAAATTTGAAAGCTAATATGGAAGTAAACTGCTCATATTGCATAATATATTTCTTATCACTGCTTCGATCAGTTCAAGTGCTTAAATTTTTCGAATCGAATTTTGCTATAATTAATTATGAAATTACCACTCGGATAAAGTTATGATTAAGTGAATGTAATGGTAATTACTTTTAGACCCTTATCTTCATTCAGCACTTGCAAATCGAACAATTTATTCTTTTCAAATGGAACTTTGGTAGTTCGTTCCTCATTACACCAAACATCGTCAGTTAATGAGCAGTGTACCACTACCTGAATTTTAATTTTTTTTTTTTAAAAGATTTAATGATAGACACAAATTACAATGAAATTTTGATTTCCGCACAAATTAATTAATTAGTATTTACTGCAAGATAATTAATTTGTTTCAAAAAGAAATTATTTTTGATAAGAGTTTTTCCGCTTTCTCAGTTATTACTCATGAATAGAGCTTTGTGAAGCCCACATGCTTTATTGCCGTTTTCAAATGGAACTTTGGTAATTTACCTACGCGAATTAATAAATAAACCTTTCCCTAATCGATAAAAGAGAATTTGATTTGCTTAAAAATTTTACTCCAACAAAATCGAATATAATCATTATGCTAACTACAAAAATTTCATTTAAAGAAGAATTTGAAATCAATTTTTCTAGAATTTCAGGCATAAATTTCTTTCAGAAAAAAAAAATGAAATTTATTTGAAACCTTTTCATTAAGTCGTGGATTCAAATGTAGAACAAAATCACCGTTCTTTTTCAATAAATTGATAGTAAATTGCTTGCAATTTTTCAGCGGCATTCCGGTGATGTGTAATGACTTGCCAGGTAATAAACCACCGTCGACTATACCTGACTCATAAGGAACTGGCTGGAATGAACGAACTTTCGCTAATCAAAGTTCCGAAATCGAACTTTGCGTCCTCGGAAGGAAACATTTTTAAATGCATTCAGTCTAGGAAAATAGAAATGTACTAAGGTAATAACTATCAAATCAGCAATTAGCCTTGAATAGCAGTTGTGAAAGTAGCAGTTCCAGCAGTAGTAGTTATCTAGCAATCAATGCTTAATAGCTAATAATTAATTAGTAATAATAATAATAACGATAAATGACAATAAATGATAATAACAAATATAGTGGTAATGACAATGATAATAGTAATAGTTTGAACAACGGTTGTGAGCGATCGGTTGTGTTAGGGGCAATGACAAAGAGGTTTTGCGCCAAGGTTATTTCCAAACCAAGGTTAACCCAATTACCCATAGCCCATAGTGAAACCTAATGAAAAGCCTACAATGGCCCGGTTCACGCCCGGAATAATATGGACCGAAATGATTTCTAATGAACCAGGACACCGGTAGAGAGAGGGTTACACTTCAAAAGTCACATTGCTGAGCAAAGGGATGAACCTGTAAGGTTATCAGAAGCGGGAAAACCTCAGAGAACTATCAGTCAGCTGCATAGGGTCACTTTACTGGGATCTGCTCGTTTAGGACTGCGTGACGTATCGTCCTAAACGCTTGGGAAGTGTTCGACTAGTGATATGTGTGATATTAATTCCAGCATTGTAACATCTGTTGCTGTGTTTTTGTGTTTCAACAAAATGAAATAAATAATAATAAGTTGAATTTGTATCACTCATTGTTAAATCAGCAATGCTTTGTCAATTAATCAAAAAAAAACAAAACAAACTTTTACTAATTAAAACTAACATATTCATTGTAATATTTCCACTGAATATAAATTATCATTATTATCTTAATACAAATTAACCAATTAATTTGATTGATTAAAATTATTAAAAAAAAATTTTTTTTGAATTTATCAAAATGAGGTAGGAGAATTAATAAAATAGCAATATTGACTTGAAAAAAAAAAAATAATAAAAAATTCCGTCCACTTCATTTTGTTATTTAAAAATAAATTTTTTATTTTTTTTAAAATTTTTGTCTATTAAATATGAGTATAACATTTTATTGCAAAACATTTCATGTTGAATATTTGAAATTATTAAAAAATAAAAGCATTTTTCATCAATTTTTATATTTCATTGAATGCGAATTTTAAAATGATTAAAACAAACAAACAAACAAATGGTTTAAATTTCAAGATTTGAAATTAAATTTAAAAAAAAACTAATTGATTGAAATTTTTAATCTAGCAAATAATTCCAATTTTCAATAATAATAGCTCAATGGTTAAAATGAAAAAAAAAATTTTCTCACCATCTAAAATAAAAATCCAAATGGTTGGTTATAAACTTCTTTTTTTTTTCAAAAAAAACGAATTATTTTAAAATATCAATTTGTGTAATTTCATAAATTACTACAACGCATTCGTTAAATTTTCGGTTTCAAAATTGGTAATTAAAGTTGAAAAGGAAAAAAAAATTTTTTTTTTGTACAAATTTAATTACACAAAATAGATAGCAGCATAGGAAGGGAACCGATCAGACCATTCTTCCATCAGCTGTGTATGCAACCTTGTCATACGGGTAAGGTAGGAGAAAAAGCTCAACCACCTGTGCACTAACTAATTTAACCTTTCTTTTGCCAAAAGAAAAAAAAATTAACACGAAATTCTTTTTGTTTGCCGAACTTTATGAAATAGTCTATTTTAACAAAGGAAAACGAGAGAGAGAAAGAGAGAGAGAGAGAGGGAGAGAGAGGGAGAGAGTAAGTTGAAGAATGAAATGAAATAAAAAGTCAATAGTTATGTTGGATTGGTTGGGACAGCGACAACAAGTAGTTTGAAAATATCAAAAATTTTTTTTTTCATTATGGCAACAAATTCAAAGCATACGGTAACTGCTTGAATTCATCAATACGAATCATTTTTATTGATTAACAAAAAAAAAATCTTTATCAATTCGAATAATTGAAACAAAATTCAATGTTTAATTAATCATTAAGGATACACACATACATAGGATACACATACACACATACATACATACATGCATACATACATAGGATACGCATACATACATACATGAGAAAAATAGATGAAAAAAAAAATGAAAATGCAAAGAAAAAAAATCATTCAACAAAGGTCATTTATGGCTGTAAAATTTTGTGTTCGAGAATGGGGGGTCATTTAAGGGTTATGTTGGCTAATTTTTTTGCAATTTTTTAATTTTTAGCAAAAAAAAAATTTATTATTTTTTGATTGAAAGAGAATGAGAAAGAGTAATTATAAAAAAAAATTGAACTATTCCATTGATGAGAATATTTTTGTCATCTTTCCTTTGGAAGACTTCATCGTATGTTTTTGTTGAAGTTGTTGATTTTTTTTTTTTTGGAAAAATTTCACAACTAATCTATTAATAAAATCTTGCAAATTGACGAATTACGCATGTAATATATGGAAACGTTGAAAAAGTTTAAATGTTACAAAAAGCTTTTTTCACTTAAATTATTTTGTTATGCTTATTGTATTTTTCATTTTTGTTTCAAAAAAAAATCCAAATTACGATGATAATATTTTTAATTGCAAAAAAAGGATAAATGAATTTTTTGGAAATTTTTAAATCTTTGAAACTGAAGGAGAAAGAGTTGTGATAAATGAATTGTAAATTAATAAACAAAAATTTGAAGCCAATTTGCCTGCCATTGAAACTGATAAGGGCGATCAATGATGACTGTTATCAGTACATAGTCTGCTTCTCTCTCCCTCTTTCTTTCTATCATCCCAATATCAGTGTGGTTAACTCAAGACAGCAAATCACCCAAGTCATCAGGTCATCGCTTGCTCACGCTACACAGCGACAATCTAGCTTCCACAGACACACAAACACAGATACACAGACACACACACATCCAATATATCATTTCATCGACATTCGCTTCGATGAGAGAACAAGAGAACAAAAACATTTGGGTGTATGTGTGTGTGTGTGTCATTAATGTCGCATTGGATCTTGTATTGCTTTCAGCCAAAGTTTTAATTTCACAAACTAATTGTTGCGAAAGCTTTCAAACTTTTAATTAAAATTTTGAATACTTTTTCAAAATTTTAAACTAATTTGAAAACTTTTCGTCACGAAATGTTTAACCAACTTTTTAGGTTTGTTAAAAAATATATCATACCTGTACTAAATCTGTTGATTAATAACTGTTAGAAAATGACTGTACATCTACTAATAACTTGATCGACACTTAAAAAAAACTACTGTAAACCTGCTGTAGATCAAGAATCAACCCTATAAAAAAACAATTAAGTTCGAGAGACTTTGAAGTGATAACGAACGAACAGTTGATGCATTCGCAAAGATGGAATATTCAGGATAACTTTACTGCGAAATTAAAATTTTCCAGGCTTTTTTTATTCCATTTCAGTTTAGCGGACCTAATGACTCTTCCACTAATATCAATCAGACCTTCACGTAAGCAAATAAATTATAGGAAAAAAGAACTCCCGTGAGATATGCTAAATTTTTAAAATTTTCTTGATCCATCTTTGGCTTAATAAAGCTAATTATAAAAATAATTGAAGAGTGTTACAACTGATTAAAATATGAATGGTTTGGAAGTGAAAATAGACATTCGGAAGTAGTCGTATGAAACTTCATAGAGCTCTCTGACATCGAATAGATCTTTACGTGCATTTTCCCGTGAAATCGTGTATAAGTGATGAAGTGGTGCATTAATTCGACTCTCTGACGTAATGTAGCAATCTTTGTTTAATGCTACAATCCTACTGAATCGATGACCAGAGTACTGTGAAACTGTACTTCTGAAATCCTTGATTCCTCACTACTGAATCGATCAAATGGAAGTGAAATTGTTTTAGTATCCCTTTTTGTAAATTGACATAGTGAATCACAAATAATTCATCGACATGTTTGAATTTTTTTTTACATAAATTTCGAAATATGAGGGAATATAACGTAAGATCAATCAAATGAATATTCCTCACTACTGAATCGATGACCAGAGTACTGTGAAACTGTACTTCTGAAACCCTTGATGGTAACAAAATCGAAAGTCCCACGAAAAAACATCGACTAGCCAAATCAGTAAACGTTCGAATTGTTGTTTATCGCGGTTGAAATTATGCAACGTAAATGCAATTTTCCGTGTCAAGCAAATCGCATTTGTCAGGTGAGTATGAGGTAAGGTCGAAAGGTGGAGGTTACTATTGTAGACGGGAGAGTGGACATGTATGGCAGATAGTTTTGGGAAGTTGTGATGGAGATGATTAGAACTGTGAGAACGAAATTGTAATGGGGTTTGAACTAGGAAAGAAATGAACGATTAATTTTATTCATGTAGATCGTAAAGCATCACCCATTATAGGATCAAAAATGATGAACTCGGAGTTATTGGATAAGAATTTTGGTGTATGTTTTCCGGAAGAATTGGATGGTATGCTAGATACGCAGCAAGGTTCTGCAAATTGTTGTAAATTCAATCGTTGGGGTTCATTGATCGCTGTTGGCAGTATTGATGGTCGTGTGTACATTTTCGATCTCATAACCAAAGGAGTTGTTAAAGTGCTTTTTTGTGATTTTTATTGCAAAGAAGAATTAGCTACTAAAATCATTTTACCACAAACGCTTGTTTCATGAGGTGGTGTTTCATTAAGAGGCTGATCGTTTTTTTCTTCAGAGTTGGGTTTGTCATGGTTATTCTATTACGTCAATAAGTTGGTCACGTGATGGACGTAAATTATTAACAGCAAGCAATGACTGGTCCGTTGCAGTTTGGGATGTTTTGGAAGGGTCTCGAATTGAAAGACAGATTTTCGGTTCTCCTGTTCTTTGTGCAATGTTCAATCCACGGTTCGTTACATCATTCGTTTATGTTATTTTCATTTTTTTTGTATATTCTTGAATGAAGTAGTACTAAAAACTACCACTTTTAAATCGTACTAAATTACCGGAACTTTTATCTTTTGGAATTTCTCAAACGGCTTTTTTCAGCAACGATAAACATATATTAGTCATTTATTTGGGTGCTAATCCTGTGCTCGTAGATTTGGAAGCGAAATTGCAGATAGAAGTAAATTTTTTTTTAATTATTTTGAACTGACCGCAAGTCATACTAGACAAGAGTGAAGGCAGTCAAGGATATAAAAGTTTTGATAAATTTACTAATCATCATTTTGTTCCGTATAGCAGAAAAATTGCCGTGTTTTTGCAGTTTTTTGGTCCAATATTCAGGATGGAATTGTGAACAGCTGATTATAAAAGTCAAACTTTCCAAGGAATTAGCAAGATATCTATTTTATTTTTAGATAAAGTTTTCGGAAGAAATTGATGATCAGCCTGGCGAAGTTACCGTGGGTACATTTGATCGTAGAGGAAAATATATCGTTACTGGTAGTAGTAAAGGTCGCATTGCTTTTTATGATGCCCAAACATTAGAACTGATTACATTTGTGAAGCAGAATGCCACACATCAGGTAATTTTTTCGTTTTCTTGCGAAAAAAATATAGAGCTCTGTGCTAGAAGACAAGAACTTTCTCAGTTGTAACGTGTAATTATTGTTATTAAGCATTTATTTTACTGTGTGAACCATTTATATTGTGTTTTTGTTTAGATTAAAAATATATTGCTAACACGTCGTGGTGATTTCTTATTAACGAATTCTCAGGATCGTATCATTAGGACTTACAAGTTGGATGCTTTGCTAAAAAAACTTCCTGGAACTATCGCTGAACCATTACAGAAGCTTTTAGATATAATTAATAAAGTTTGTTTTTATACTGATGTGTTGCTTTGATGTAGAATAGCTTACACACTTGTCTGTTTTTTTTTTTCAGTTCCATTGGTTAGGAATGGGGAGGATAGTAATTAATGTAAAACAATAAACATTTGATGAATGCTGAAATAAAACTATTTTTTTGGTTGAGATATTGCTAGTGTAAAAACAGGTTAAACTTTAAAAAGTTATTGTTTCAGTGCATTTAGCGTTAAGCTAGTTTAGTCAGATGAGGACATCAGTTGTAATCTAACATACGTTAGATTTTTATTCTACTGAATAGCATGAAATTCTGAAATGGTAAAACCCTTGCTTTTAAAGCTCAAATGTAAATATTTTCAGGCTTCGTGGAAAGCAATATGTGTATCAAACGATGGTGATTATATCTGTGGCGCTAGTACTAAAGCACATTCATTGTACATTTGGGAAAGGAATTCTGGGAGTTTAATCAAAATGTTGCATGGCACAAAGGTGAATCTGCAAATTGAACATTATATTGCAAAAGTTCAGCAAAATTTTAAAACTCTTAGCAACTAATGAATGATTTGAAATTCGATAACTTCTTTTTAAGTACTTATAAAACAATTCGTGTAGAAAACCAAACTTTCATTTTTCCGTAATTTTTAGGGTGAAACCTTACATGACGTGCAGTGGCATCCGACGCGCCCTATCATAATTTCAGTTGCTAGCGGGCTTGTTTCTGTTTGGACTCAGGTAAATCTTTTCTCCTTTTTATCCCTGTTTTTCACGTAGTTTCAAGAAGGAAAGTGATGAGATTTTCAGGCTCATGTTGAAAATTGGAGCGCTTTTGCTCCAGAATTTACAGAACTCGAAGAGAATGTAAAATACATCGAGAAAGAGTCGGAATTTGATTTGGAAGATGAAGATGCGGATGAACCAACTCCACAAGCTTCAAAAGTCTGTTCGAATTCGAAAAATTTCTTGTCATCAATAATAAACTGTTATGGATTCGAATTATAGTGTTTATATTTTGGATTTTATTTTTCCATATTTTTTTTGTTCATGCATATTTGAACGTCACAAGTTCAAAGTGATTGTCGTGATTAGGAAGAGGACGACGAAATTGTTGATGTTGTAACCCTCAAACCGAACGCTGTATACTGTAGTTCGGATGAAGATGATGATGGTAGCATGTACGTCACTGATTTAACTGCGAAACGAGGCCCACTTTGGTTTTTACCAATTGCACCTGAAATCGAAAACCCAGAGGAAAATCCTTCTTTATTGTTGACAGGTATTTATTTAGTACTTCGTGGTTTTAGAAGTTTGTTTCGATTGAAGCTTCTTAATTGTATTAATTCATTTTTTCCACCTTTAAGACTTATTTTCTTTAGAAACAGAGGAAATGAACACACTCGACGCAGAATCTTACTCAGGTTCTTTTTTCATTTGACCCAGTTTTTTTTTTCTTTATTTGCGCTTGCATGTATATCGACTTTGAAATGCGAAACTTTCGTTACAGGTAGTCGAAAAAGGATTGCAACCTTTATCTCATCTAGTTCTAATTCGATGCGCAGTATGACCAAACAGCGAAGGATAAAATGATTAATGATTTCCAAGTTAAAAAGCTCTGCAAAATTTTGTGCAGTGTTCTTGGTGCTCTACAACAATCTCAAAACATTTGCCCTATTCTTAAGCAGTTTTTCTGCTTTTGCCAACTAAGGCCTTCCAATGTAAAGTACACAAAGCAAAAAAGCAAAGCTTTCTAATGAGCAAAATTTACATGAATGTCAGGCATATCTAACACATTTCGAGGTTATAGTTTTAAGTTGATGACTATAATCACAATCGTCTTTTGATTTAGTGAAAAATTCAGGGGTGAGATTAGATGAGCACATTCATATTCCTGAAAGTTTAAACCGGACTCTGTGAATTAATTTGAACTTTTACCTTCATGGTGATTTTTTTGATGTTTGTAAATACCAAAATTTTCCTGTGGATATGCATTTCTACATTTTTTGTATTAATTTTGTTAAATGACTAGCAGGGTTGAAAATGAATTCTGTGAAATAGCTGAAACAACTAAAGTGGAGATTTTTTTAAAACTTTTATTCATTAAGGAAAATTCAAGTTACAGCTGGAATGATTTGGCTAATGTTCGAAATTGATTTTTCTTTCCATTGAATGTTGATTTGAGGGGGATATTAAAGTTTCAGGTTGATGTCAGAGAAGACTGTCGTTTCAGGATTAGTGATATTTTCGATATTGTTAGGTTATTAGCCAAGATAGAGGCTTCTTGTTTGTATAACGAGAAAATTATGTTGAATGGGTGAATGGGCGCATAGTAAAGGTAGCTCGTATGGATAGTGAAGAATTTTTAATGATCAATAAAGGTAACCTTATAATATGGGATGTATGACTTCTTAGGAAGTAATAATTTAACTACAAGAAAATTCTCAGCCGAGGAGGACTAGCAGGTCAATTAGTTTACTGTTTATGTTTCATACACAATCGTTTTTGAATTTATCAATTGATTTTCAAAATAAAATAACCTATGGTGATTCTAGGTAGAGGAATATATCTGTGAGAACAATGGCGTCTTCTATCCTTGTTGTAAGCCCAATTGTTTGAGTCCTTCTGTCTCTGATACTGGTGTGAAAACGATATTGTTTTTTTGTTTTTTATCCAAGTTCCTTTTCTTTGCGTTGCGAATATTCAACCGGACCATTCAACTTCTTCGTAGAGACTAATATTCCACTTGGTGGAGTTTCTTCGTCTGATACTGAACGTAAGAGTTCAGGGATGAATATTCTACCTAGTGGAGTTTCTTTGTCTGATTCTCTTGAATATGTACTGGTATGGTTCTGCGTATGAGTAATGCGGGAGACTTCCATGTAGAGTTTATTGCTTCTACACACTTTGGTAATTAAACCTTTATTTGGGTAGAATAATAAACAATAAAACGGGTTATTAGTACGAATACAGTGAATAAGTGATGACAATTCACAGTAAAGGAAGTCGAAGTAAAGCTGGTTCCAAACGTCGATTCCTGTAGTAAGCTGGGTGAACTGTCGAGAGAGCTGTTGAGTGAACAATCGCAACAATTGTCTTTGAAGTTCGAATCCACTGTTTA